>JAXQQM020075907.1:0-13572 GCA_034641835.2 Pinus albicaulis
TACTCTTCCATACGGACGATCCTTGCTCTCTCAGCGCAGATGGGGTGGCATATTCATCAGATGGATGTGAAGACTGCGTTCCTCAATGGAGTTATTGAGGAGGAGGTGTACATAGAGCAGCCTGAAGGTTTTGAGATCTTCAGCAGTGAGTCGCATGTGTGCCGACTCAAGAGAGCACTGTACGGGCCGAAGCAAGCACCTCGTGCTTGGTCACTCGGATAGACAGCTACTTCACCGGGCTTGGATTCTCCAAGAGTGAGGCGAATCCAAACCTGTACCAGATTGTGGTGGAGGGGAAGCTGTTGATCATCGTACTGTATGTAGATGATCTGATTTTGACTGGCGACGAGCAGTTGATACTTTCATGCAAGGAGGATCTTGCACGAGAGTTTGAGATGAAGGACCTGGGCATCCTTCATTATTTCCTGGGATCGGAGATTTGGCAGCGCAGCGGAGGACTGTTTGTTTCTCAGGGCAAGTATGCCCGGGAGATTCTGGAGAGGTTCAACATGCAAGGCTGCAAGCCTGTTGACACTCCTCTTCCCGGTGGTTGGAGGAAGGAGGATGCTACTTCAGCGGAGGTAGTGGATGCCACTGTCTATCGACAGTTGGTGGGGTCGCTTATGTATCTGGTCAATACACGACCCGATATATGCTATGCAGTTAACCAGCTTTCGCAAGTTATGGTTAAGCCTACCAAGCTCTTTTGGAAGGCGGGCAAGCATGTATTGCGCTATATCAGAGGCACATCGGGATATGGTCTATGGTACAGACAGGAGGATGGAGTGAAGCTTTCTGGCTTCACTGATGCAGATTGGGCAGGGAGCCCAACGGACCGGAAGAGCACTTTTGGAGGAGTTTTCAGCATTGGGTCGATGCTAGCTTCGGCACAACAGAAGCAGATACGTGGCACTCGCCTGCCAGAGGTCGAGTACGGCAAGCAAGTTTGCCGCATGTATATTATTTGACAGGAAGATCCTCGTGTGCTCGTTTAGGGTCGTATTTGAGCCCACAAGGATCTACCAGGATACCGTAGCCGCATCAAGCTCTGCCAATCCGTGAGCGCCATGATAGGTCCAAACATATCGACATCGGGTACCATCACATCAGAGATTGTGTTCAGCGGAGGATCATGATGCTTTCATATGTTCCCACGGAGGATCAGGATGCCGACATCCTGACGAAGGCGCTCACCAGGAGCAAGTTCGAATTCCACAGAGGCAGGATAGGGATTGCAGATAATCCATATCTTGCTGAGAGGGAGTGTCGAGAATGCAGCAAGATGATGGAGCTTAGTGAAATGAAGTCGCCTTCACTAAGTGGGCCCGCAGGCAAATTCTGGCGCAAAGTCTATTTTTAGACCATGTCTATTTTTAGACATACGGAGCATAATTTGGGAATTCTACTTGGAGATTCTTGGAGTATGCGACATGTCGGTAAAAATAGATGAGACCCTAATTTTTAGGACCCAGGCTATTTTTAGACTGATCTCCTAAAATATGGAAGTCAAATATTATTTACCCTTAATAATATTTTGACTATAAACAGCAGTTTACTCTCTTGGCGCACTTCAGTTTGAGTCATGGAGGTGACTCATGCAACTGACAAAAGGAATCACGTGGTTCCTAGGGTTTGATGGCATCTTGCATGGTTGGCTTCAGTTAGACTTCAGTGGCAGGAGTTTTGGAGGAGTTAACGGGACAGATAGTGGAGTTGTGTTCTCTTTGTTTTAGTTGAACTAGTTGGGATTAGTTAACTAACTAATCAACTAGATATGAGTGGAGTAAATTAAATAATATTTAATTTACTAAATATTAACTCACTAGTCAACTCAAGAACACTTCAGTTCACTACAGTGCATGATCAGTTCAGTGGAGACCAGTGGAAGAGGTAGATGAAAGGGTGAGTAAAGCTATCTGTTGGAGGATCAGTTTTGCATGGGATTTGCATTACACTTGGAGGAATTGTCCATGACAATTGCGTAGTCAAGCCAAGGGGATTCGAACCTTGGATCTCTACATATACAGGCCATGATTGCGCAATAGAGGCAAGGCAATTGGCGGGGAGTTTTGAACCAGTAACCTGTTCAAAACTAAGCTAGATTGTGTGTGACTTTATGAGAAAGTACCGAGTACTTGTGAGGAGTATTGTACTTGTTTTGTTACATGATTTCTCCATTATAATATACACAATAGCTGCGGGGTTTTCAGCTATAGGCTTTCCCCATACATACTGAGTTAATGTGTGATTGATTTGATGTGAGATTGCTTCTATTATTTCCGCATATGACAATTAATTGTAGATGAGATTATGTGTTATGCATGAAATTCGAAATTGATGTGTAATCGGGTTAATCTCCATTGAATAAGTGATTTATTCAAATTTAATTTTCTACAAAAAAACAATTAGGCCTCCCTTTCAAGAAATTTGTGTTGAAGAAGAAGGGGAATTACTTGAATACCCTCAAGAGAATCAGATAAATTTGATGGGAACAAATGATGGTGATCCTATTTTCTAAACTCAAGAAGATCAAGAAATCTTCATACTTTCACAACCTAAATTCATTCCATCAGAATACGAAGACTATAAGCAAGGATATCAAAATGACATTATGGAATTACATTAAAAAATAGAGTTTGGGGAGTAAGAAAAATGTTGATAATCCATCAAAGAAAAACCTTCTTACTCCTCCAAAAAATATTATAGATACACCATCGAAAAAAGTATCTCATATTGTTTCAAAAAAATGTCAAGCTGATATTCCTTCCACTAGTCAACCTAAAGAAGACCCTCAGAAGGAAAATCCCAAAAGATAAGATATGAATATCAAGGAATTTTAGAAGCCTCAAAATATTTTCAGCATTGAGAATGAATTATAAAAAGTTAAAATTTCCATCCCCCTCACTGATTTGATAAACAAGAATTCATACAAAACTCAAGTAATAAAACTGTTGAAATTAGAAGAAGGAATAGACATTGTAAACGTTAATGATGATCAACCTGAATTGTTATTTGGACCTAAAGTAGAAGGTAAATCCCAGGAGGGAGTTGTTCCTCCATTCTATATTTTCCTGAATATTCATGATAAAATTTTGCATAATGTTATGCTTGATTTTGGTGCCTCTCACAATTTGATGCCGAAGGGCATTATGGAAAAATTGGGAGTAAATATCACTAGTCCTTACAAATATTTCTATTCATTTGATTCAAGTAAATTTAGATGCTTAGGTCTAATCAAAGATTTTTGTATCACTTTAGCCCAAATCCCATCCAAAAGCTTATTTATGGACATTGTGGTTTTTAACATACCTTCCAAGTATGGCATGCTCCTCTCTAGATCCTGGGGGGGGGGGGGGGGGGGCAATTGCAAGGTAAAATTAAATTTGACATGATTTATGCTACCATCCATATATTTGGCCAGTCAAGAATAATTTACAGAGATACATTGATGTAAATTCAGACCTAAACTATTTTATCTTGTTTAATGATGGAGGTGTAGAAGAACAAATCCCAAACATAGAAACTAATTTGTGTAAGATTGAAGAAATCAAAACAGATAGTGTGAAATTAAAGAAAGAAAATGAGCCTTTATGGAACATGGATTTTGATGGAACTGTAAGCAAGGAAGGATCAAGAGAAGGTGTGTGAGTTTGAAATTCACAAACTAATAAATCAAATGGTCATTCATATAAACTAAATTTTCAATGTACCAACAATATAGCTGAGTATGAAGCCTTAATCCTAGGATTGAAACTTCAGAAAAATTTAGGTGCTAAAATAATTCTAGTTCATGGAGATTCTGAAATCATAATGAAACAAATAAAAGGTGGAATATTCAACTAAACATCCAATGTTAAGGGCTTATAGGAATGTTGTTCTAGATTTTCTTGAGCGTTTTGTTGAATATGAATTATCTGTAATTCCAAGGTGTCAAAATATCCTAGCTGATGGTCTATCTACTTCAACTAGTACTTGCAAAATGTCATATCTCCCAAGTAACAAGTATATAGTTGAAGTAAAACAAAAACCACCTATCCCAAATAATATCATGTACTAGCAAGTTTTCGGTGACGATCAACAGATTGAAATTTTTTCACAGTCAAAGGATGAATTTGAGTGTGCACATATATACATAGATTATGATGTATATAAAAATGTAAATAAAATTTTAAATAAAGTAGAACTGAGTGAATTAGATGAAAATTAGGAATACTTATAAAATTTTCAATTAAAGGATAATGGTTTTCCTAGAGGATTAGCTCCCTTGGAAGAATTATTTAATTTTAATGATGTGGCTAAGAAACCTAAAATTGAACCTACTCGAGCTGAATAGGAAGATTGTAATATAGGAACTAAACAAGAGCCCAAAATAGTTAAATTGTCCAAATTTTTGCCTTCTATGGAAAAACAAAGGTACATAGTTCTTTTCAAAGAATTCATACATGTATTTTCCTGGAGTTATGAGGATTTAAATTCCTATGAAACTAGCATTATACAACAGAAAATTCCTATAAAAGAGGACCAAAATATTTTAAACAAAAACTTAGAAGAATCAACCCAATGTTTTTACCCCTAGTTTAAAAGAAGTTAAAAATCTATATGATGCCAAAATTATTGTACCATTGAGGTATTCCAAATTGGTGTCAAACTTAGTCCTTATTAAGAAAAAGACTCGGTAAATTAGACTGTGTGTTGATTTAGAAATCTAAATAAAGCTTCCCTTAAAGACAACTATCCTTTGCCCAAAATGGACCATATACTGCAAATGGTGGTTGGATCTAGGAGAATTTCCTTGTTAGATGGATTTTCTGGTTACAATCAGGTTCTAGTACATCCAAAGGACCAAGGGAAAACAACATTCACTACACCCTGGGGAGCTTTCAGGTATGTAAAAATGCATTTCGGTCTAATGAATGTTGGTGCTACATTCCAAAGAACAATCTATATTTCTTTTGTAGATGAAATAGGTAGAATTACAGTCATTTATTTAGATGGTATCACTATCTTTTCAAAAATAGATGAGGAACATTTTCTTCACTTAAGGAGAGTGTTTGAAAATGAAAGAAATATGGTATCTCTCTCAACCCTAAGAAAAAATTATTTGGTTTAGAAGAAGGTAAATTCGTAGGACACAACATCTCCAAAGATGGCATAAGAGTTGAACCTAGCAGAGTAGAAGCAATATTGAAAAAAGACCCCCCTAGGAATAAGAAAGAGGTCTAATCCTTTATTGGAAAAATAAAATTCCATCGAAGATTTATCTCAAATTTGGATGAAATCTTAAAAAAAATCATTGACATGTTAAAGAGGGATGCATAAATCAAATGGCATAATGATACAAAGGATTCTTTCAATAAAGACAAGAATACATTAACAAATGCACCCATTCTAATAAGTCCTGATTTTACAAAAGATTTAATTGTATTTTATTTTGCATTTGATCATACCATAGAAATTTTTTTATTGTGGAAAAATGTTGAAGGTCATGAACAACCAATTTCCTTTTTCAGCAGAGCATTGAGAGATGCATCTTTGAAATACAATATCATGGAAAAACGTGCATCTGAATTGGTTAAAGCACTAAAGGGTTTCAGGGTTTACATATTACAGTCCCATATTATTGCATTTGTCCCTAATTCTATTTTAAAACATATTTTTAATCAAATTGATCTTCATGGTAAGAGGGGAAAATGGATTTTTTTTATTTTAGAATATGATCTTGAAATCAAGCCCGCTAAATTGATCAAAGGTCAGGGATTGGAAAAACTGATGGAAAAATCTAGTTTCCATGCACTTGATATAAATTTCATTGCCAAAGTTTATGAACTGGAAGAGAAAGTGACTCCAGAGGTATCAGAGGCCTTGGCTACCTCTCGATGGTATGAAGACATTGTCTTTGTACTGCAAAATTTACAAGCTCCTCCATGTTTAAATAAAACTAGAGCTATATTTTTAAAATTGAAAGTTATGCGATTTTGTGTTTTGGATAATATTATATATTAGAAAATTGTAGGAGGAATTATACTTAATTTTTTACTAAAATATGAAGAAAACTAAGTTATGCAAGAGTTCCACGAAGGATATTGTGGAGGACACTTGTACTGGAAGACTACTTCCAACAAAATATTAAGGCCTGGTTTTTAGTGGCCAACCTTATTCGCATATGAAAATCAGAAAGTCACCACATGTCATCTGTGCCAAATATTTTAAGCAAAGATAAATTTATTACCTTTACCTTTCAATATCATATTACTTGAAACCCCTTTCGAGCAATGGTGTTTGGATTTCATTGGAGAAATTCATCTGAGTTCCTCAGCTCAGCATAAATGGATTCTTACTGCCACTCATTATTTCAGAAAATGTATTGAAGCTATATATACAATACAAGCCACAGAAGCAGTGATCATTAATTTTTTGGAAGGTAACATTTTTTCTAGACTTGGATGCCCTAACAATATTATTACTGATAATGCAATTGAATTCCAATCAAAGAATATGGTGGAATTTTGCAACAAATACAATATGAAATCGGGTCACTCTACTACCTATTACCCACAACGAAATGGGTTAGATGATTCCTCCAATAAAATTTTGATCAATATCATCAAAACATTGATGCAGGATAATAAAACGACTTGGCATAACAATTTAATAAATGATTTGTGGGCTGATAGACTCACCACCAAAAATTCTATAGGTATTTCTTCGTTGCAATTAGTTTATGGGATAGCTTTTTTGTTCCCCACCTCCCTAGGTATCCGTATTTGAAACTACTACAGGAATCATGTTTTGAGCCTAATTATCTACAAAGGAGAATAGACCAAACCATACAACTACAGCAGAGGCAGTTTATAATAGGACCCAAGTTTTCCAAGAAAACATAAAGAAAAATTATGATAGGAGAACTAAAGCTGATGATTTTCAGATAGAATACATGGTCAAGGTAAGCATGGTAAGTTTTATAATTTGTGGAAGGGACCATATAAAATTGGTGCTTATAGAGGAAATAATGAATTAATTTTGAAATATGTTTCTCGAGAAAAGCTCCCTGGTGGACCTGTTAATGGTAGAATGCTCAAATATTACATTCTCCAAGGATAAATCACTTTTTTCTCTCAAAACATTGTAAATACCATTATATTTTCTAACTGTCAACATGGGTGGCTTTCATAAAAATTTTAAAACCTGAGGTGAAGGCCATAATCTCCTATGAGAGATTTCCATGTCTACAACAATGAAAAATCAATTTAGATACAGAATAAAGATTGAGGACAATGGACCAAGGCTACTGATCTATAACATTCTTGACACCTCACAAGGAGGATGTCATCCCTAGTTGTAGCCAATGTTAAGGTCCTATGATTCATAGGATTAAATTATGATTGGATATTTTCTTTCATTTGATGAGTATTGTAAATTATAATTTATTCTGCAAATGATTTACATAACCAAAAAAAAAAATTAAAATTTTTTTTGAAAATAGGGTATAAAACAATGTATATGAAAAAGAAAAATATAATAAAAAGGAAAAATGAAAAAACCCCAAAAATATATAGGAGTGAGCAACCCTAAATGCCACTTAAGAAATAAAAAGCATCAATTCATATTTAGAAATTTATAATAAATGTGCTGCTAGCCAAAATGCCACATTGTAAATAGGATAAGTAGAAATAGCTAGTATAATGACACAGTTTAATCATGATTAGGCTATAATAAAATAGATTAGGTTAGTGAATGAATCAATCACACAGGTTAATCATGATTGAGTTATGTTATTTATTTAATCACACCATTCAATCATGGTCAAGTGACAGAGAAAGGATTAAAAAAATTATTTGCTAATTAAAATGCAGCATTAGTGAATTTATAAGTAGTTTTTAGGAGGTTATTATGCTATGATTAAATTAGTTTAATCATAATATTAATTGCGCTTTATTGCATGTAATAAAGCTCGCAATATAATTTGTTATGCAAGGTTCAAAACTTTGGATAAAAATTCAACAAAGGAGATCTTCCCCCACTTGGATCAACAACAAGGGAGTGTTTTTAGCCCCCCCTGAGCTCCATCGTGCTTTGCTTGTAGGGCGGGTATGAAAGGATTGGACCCACCACCTTACATGTTTCCCCCATATAATTTCGTACCCCCCCCCCTCCGAAAATTCCTCAAGTGTTGACCACTCGTCGCTTCGCCAATGCCCATTTTCCATAAAACCCTTCTTGACCCCACCATCTCTCTAGTCATTGTCCGCCGACTTAGCCTCGCAGACCCCACACCCACTACCTTCCCTTCCCTTTAATTTTTCTGGAGGATTTTTCTCACTCCCAAAGAAAAGCTACCATTTGGCACTCCCTTGCCCACATCATCAATCCATTACAACAATTAATTCTTCCTACTCTCGCTGCAATAGACCCACTCCCCACTAACGGTAAGTAGGTAGAGCTAATTTAAAATTTCTCCATTTAAACACTGTTAAGCCTTAAAACTTCTTTTTCTTGCTATTTTTCATGACCAGCAGAATTTAACATCTTTCACTCTTTCACAGCATCCAGTAAATTTCCCAACAAAAATAATTTGATCACCATCAAGCCCCCACCACAGCATCCATTAGATAGCTTCCCTTTCTAGTTAATTTCATAGTCCTCATCCCTCTGTTTCATATGATATTTGAAAATGGCCCCAAAAGGAAAATCCCCTAAGAACAAAGGCAAGAAGTCTGAAGAGAATCAAATGTTGCCACATCCCATAGACCTAGATCACCTGCCTTTAGGCGACCTGCGATATACAATTGCTAAGACCAACTATGAATTCGACTTGTTTGAATTTCACAGTTGGTTAAAACAGAAAATTTTAGATCATCATGATGAATGTGGCTTATTGGATTCTTCCCTTCCCCAATTAATGTTCCCACAGACACATCAGTTCCCTGAGCTAATCTCCCGGTGTCAGATTAGCTATGTGCCATCCCAACGAACAATTTTCAGCCGCAATGGTGAAGTGTTGCTCACCATCATAGCCAAATCCATTTCTAAAATTCTCCAAGTACAAAAACCATAATTTTCCAATCCCTTTTTAGTAGACTCTCTCACATATCCCTACAAAGATTTGACCTTCCCATAGAGAGCTAAGATCTTCGAAGTCTTTCCCCCCGAAGATGCCTAATTTCCCCAAAAAAACTCTCCATACTCATCTGATATGTTCCCTGAGGTAACCAATCTGATCATCACCATTGTCTCATATATCCTTGGTTACTACTCTAATCAGTGGGTCGATGAGGCCATTGTTGGCTTCTTGTTAATTTTTGCCACTAAGGAGAAACCTATTGTTTTTAATTACAATGAGTACATTGCATATTCAATGTGCTAGTGTCAGTCAGTTTTTCCTATCACCAGTGATCAAATTCTCTCTTACAATTTTTCTTTTAAGGTTTCAAGTCAATTTTTTATGGTTTCAATAGGTCTTCAAATTAAAATTTCGTTAGTGGCTAATGTGTTTAGGTCTATTACTACTCCTTTAAAATATTTCATGTGTTGGTCATTGCCATATTTCAGTTGGATGAGTAACCATTTCAAAGTCACCATTTTCATATCAGTGATACCATCATGGTCCTCATTCACTTTAGCGTCACCATTAGGTCATTAGGGTTTAAGTCATCAAAATTTGTCATTTCATAAATAAATCTAGAAAATGAAGGAGTAGTAATAGGGAAATTTCTCGTAAATTTTTGTTTCAAGTGTAATTTATTTCATAATATGATTTAATATGTTCAAATGTTCCAAATCTGCAAATTTTTCAAGACAAAAGTGAAAAGCGCATGGTGGGCCACCACACCACTATGAAGAATTTGACTTCCAAAAGTTATAAAAGACCATAAAAATCATTTATGTCACTCATTTCATTAGCATAGAGAACTCACTCACCAAAAAAGACTATATTAGTACATTCAGAACCAAAGGACACTCTAAATAAGTGATTGGCACCCTCTCCAAGTAGCTACGCTGCATTTTCAGGCATACACGATGCCTTTTTGCCAATACGTTGTGTTTTCACTCCTACAAGAAAAAAAACTTGTTTCCAAGGGTTCTCATGGGAAACGGAAGGTTTCAACATCATTCTCCAAGTAACTTCAAACCGTTGACATCTCCTATCAACTTTGTTTCCTTGTTTTGAAGAAATCATAACTTCACCTTTACAAGATATGAGCTGCCAAGGGTTTTACATTACACACATGGACAATTTTGTTTCAAAATGTGTTTCTGACCAATTAGAGATGAATTTTACAAATGTGAAAGAGTTTATTGTCAATAATAGACCAAGAAACGAAAAAATCCTTCATTTTATACACAGGTATTATGATTTGGGAGAAATTCCAAAAATATAATTGCTATAAGAGGTTTTTTGCACTTCTGGTTAGCTTGACTTCAAGACATATTTTTAGGGGTTTGTAGAAGCTGTTTGTGGTGCTTGATGACTATATTGTGTAGCAGAAATTATAATATTTCCAATGGTACCCTCTGATCCTTCTTTTGAGCTCAGGAAGGCAGTCAAAAGCACCCTGCAAGATCATATTGCACTTTTCCCTCGTGGCATTGTGTTTTTCCAATTTTTTAGCGATCAACTTTAGACTTTGATTATGAAAAAATGGGAAATTATTTTTGAAAACTAGAGGAGGTATTTATTTATAACATGCCAAAGAACAAAAACCTCTCTCCATTTTACAAATATATTTATGGCTATAGAGATATGGATCTACCTTTGAGCCCTATTGTTGCAGAAATGTTTTGAAATTTTTGGACTTTTTGACAATTTTTGCACAGTCCTTGGTGCAAAAACGCAACGTGCCTCACGCTGCGCTTTTGATGGATGCCTCAAAATGATTTTTTTTTTTTTGAATATTTATATTTCTCATGACTTCTACATCAATTCTAGCCCTTAGGGGAAAATTTTCAACAAGTTCTGGCAGGTGAAAAGGCCCAAAAACCACTCAGAAAACACCTTTCTACCCTCTTTTTCAAGAACTCGCTGTATTTTTGGAGTACCTATCAGAGAATTAATTCTTGAGAGGCTAGAAGAAGTATTTTTCAGTGCTTGAGGACTCTACCATGTATCAGACAGGAAGAGATTTCTCCATTATTTTTCAGACCTGGATTTGGAGCTCGGGAATGCCTCCAAGAGCCACTTCTACCAATTTCGTTGTGTTTTCTTATGTCACGCTGCATTTTTTCCTGATTTCCTTGTGTTTTTTTCCTGAAAATTACTTTTCTTAGTTGACTCAGTCTAGATTCGATCTGCACTGATGTAATTTTTCATTTTGTGAGTTGTGATGATATAATCATGTGTAATTATGCTGGTTAGAGTAAAAATGAGGTGGATACATTCTTGTAAAAGTAATTTATGGTCAAATGTATCAGTTTCTCTATCTTGAGGAGAGTTTGGTAAACCTCCCTAATCATTAGGTTTTAGGAGAGGGAATCATGTAAATTTCTCCTTCACTCTAGGATTTGACCCCTGAAAGAGGGGAAATAGTTTTTTGTCTATATATGTGCATTTCTTAGTATTTTCTTTTGGTTTAACAGCAAAGGGTGAGACTATTTTAGCTTGTGCTTCAGCTTTTATTCAAAAATTCAAAGGACTAGTTTCAACTATTATCTTCAAATTCATGTCCAGTGAGTTTTTAATGTTGTATTTTCTCTGTTATAGTCTTTTGTAAATGATATACATGTTCTCTTTCCATGCCTTGATTTCTTCTGTGATTTTCCTAAATTTTGATAAGAAGAAATCTTCACAAGCTCTGTTTTGTTTGGGAATGTCATTTTATGTTTGATTTCATTTAGTTTTAATGAATTCATGATGCATGATCATCAATATCCTCCTCTCCACAACTTCAAACCTAGACACTGAAAAAACCTTAAACCCATCACTAAAGCATTACTACCTTGCTCCTTTATATATTCTAATTGTAATCCTTTGATACAATGACTTAGCTACCTAGTTTCATCCTTTGTTCCAACATTAAAACCATCAATTCTTAAAAACCCTAGAGCTGACCTAGCTAGTCCTCTATACTAAATCTACTCCTCGTCATGTCATTGAGTGTCGATCCCATTCATCTTTGTCATGATGATCAAAATTACTCTTTTTCATTTGCATATTAGGCGTTTCATACCGAATAAATTTCACCATTCCGCTAGGTCATGGATTCATTGATGGTAGTTTTCCCTCATGACGTACTTGCTGATTCTCCTTTCTATGGTCTTTAGTCATTAGTCACTTTCATTCTCAAAATCATATCAGAAGGTCATAGGATGTGTCTCATTAGTTTCTAAGGTCTCACCACGGTCAAATTAATGAGTCAAATGTCAATAATATCAGCAAGGTCATGAGGAAAGTCAATAAATTCAAAGTCACTGCACCAGGAAGATCAAAGAAATAGTTTATCCAGCTTGATGTAATTTTTACCTCAAAACCATGTTTTGAGGTGAAAACATGATATTTTGCCTTTATTATTGTCATTCATTATGTAATTTTATATCATCATATGTAATAAGTCTGATGAAAGAAGATGTTATCTCACAAAGTAAGAAGAGTTTTCCGCAGTATGTTCAGTGCCAAATCATCCTCCAAGAAGATCCATCCGAAAGAGCCCGGAAAGAGCTTTCCAATGGTATACTACACTCTCAAAACTGACTTCTAGATTGAAATTTATGCTTAAGTGAAGTAAAAGTCCTTATACCCTCATATACCCCCTATTTCCCATTTTTCCTTAAACTTTGTTTTATTAAAGTTTTATATTTCTTTAATAAAATCCCTTTTCCCCCTTTCCGATTATAAAATCGCATTATAAATCTTTAAATACATGTGCGATTTATTCCACAAACCACTTCCCCAAACATACCTTGTAGAAATTTATAATAAACAATATCAAAGTTTATTATAAGTTCCACCGATCATAACCACTTCCCCACCATGCTTTGTAATAAAACTTTATTATAAAGTTTTATATCAAATAAAACCCCGCCGTAATCGAAAACCTTCCCTTCCCCTTTCAATCGCATCGCAAATATTAACGTGCCCCCCCGATTACTCCAATCGCATGAAACTATGATGCGATTAATCACAAGTCCTTCCTCCGATCTTCCGATCGCACCCCTCCCTCCGATTACCCGATCGCAACTCTTATTCCGATCTCCCGACCCGCTCCCCTGATGGCAAACCTCCGATTGATCTCCCCACTGTTGATCTCTCCCCACTGATCCGATGGCTCAAATTCAATCGGGCCAATCACATCGGCATTTCACATATGTTGCATTCCTCCTCCCCTCCGATATTGCGATTGCGATTGACCCCCCCAGGCCCACCATACAGTACTTCCACCCGTATATAATAAAGGGCCTTTCCCTCGGTTTAAAATTGAATTTTGGTTTTAAATTAATTTATATAAAGCTCGCCCCCAATCGCATCGGCCAAGTTTCATATATATCACTCTGCCCCTCTCCCGATTGCGATTATTTGTAATGTGTTACTCCCCTTTCTCGGTCCTTCCGATTCCTATTGTGATTGCAATGTGGGTCCCG
>JAXQQM020070003.1:0-11703 GCA_034641835.2 Pinus albicaulis
TTGATTAGGGTTTTTTTGTATAATTTTCAGCGAGATTATCTCAGGAGTTTGTAGGAATGTTGGATCACTTTGAAATCCCTCCTAAACTCCTCATCGTTCATGTCCTTTTCAAAGCTCAACTTGAGATATGGATATTCTAGTCACTTATAAAAACCATTGCTTGGAATATTTTGGAAAGATAAAATTCAAGGGCATTTCCTGCCAGAAGTAGTGAAAGATCCAAAGTATGAGATCAAATCTAACAAGATTGTAGAGTATGTCCAATATATGTAGAATCATGCTCTGATCTGCAAGTTCATTAGATTAGGACCCTTTGAAAAGTCCATGAAAAATTGGATGCAAAATAAGTGGAGCTTGAAGGAAAAAATAAATCTCGAGCTAGGAGAAAAATGATTCTTCATAGTAAGCTTTTCCAACTTGGAGGATAAAATGAAGGTTTTTGAAGGATATCCTTTATTTTTTAATAATTTTAGGATCTTCATGTGATTTTGTAAAGAGTGGTACAATCCTTACAAGGAATCTTATTTCCTCGGTATGGGTTTAACTATTTTCTCTTCCAATGAAATATTGGGAGGAAGAAGTCCTTGAAGGAATTTAACATGCCATTGGTAGCTTTGTAAAGTTTTTTGGGGCAACTAAGAGAGGGAGACACACATTTTATGCAAGGATATGTGTCTATATGTATATTTTCACAACCTCTTACAACTTCAATAAACATTTTTTATTAGGATGATATTTGGAAATAAACACTGGATTATGAAAATGTCCCATTTATATGTATCCATTGTCGTGAATATGGACATGTTTTTAGATATTGTCCTATAATCGCAAAGGATTTACTAGTATATCAATCAACTCAGAAAGGAAAGATGGTTTTGGAAAATTCCCCCAAATGACAAGAAATTTGAGACCTTAGGTAGTCATAAATTCTGGTTAGAACCCCATATGTGGATACAGGTTCACATCTCTCTCTTCTTCGGAAAAGACCTGAGTGCAAGAAGTTAATCAATTAATCCCATAGTAAACTACTGGAGGTATTCTCAAGTCTTTATTTTCCCCAATAGAGATTGACAAAAAGAATCTAGAAGTTAACCTACAATTTTTTTTGTCAAAGGAGCCAAGTAGCTTAGAAATGTAAGAGGATGAGACTAAAGACCTCGTAGAAGAAATGGATCTAGATGTTCCACACATTATTGCTTTAGCAAAGGCCAACCTCAATAAATATCTGCAACCCATTCTAGACCATCAAACACATTTTTCTCAATATTTGATCGAGTTCTTCAAATCCCCATTTGAAGTTCATATGCAATTTTTCAAAGACCCCCTCAATATGGTCAAGGAGGAGAAAAAAAGGGTCACAAGGGCATTAGACCCTGGTCCGAGAAGATGGAGAAACATTAGTCAACAAGGAAATTCATGTCAATGTCATAGACATTTCCTCCTTCTCAACCTAAAAAACTGAATTTTTCGCCCTGAATCTTCAGAGACTAAGTTCTTTGTTGTAATTATTGTTATTATTAATCTCTAATTATTATTATTATTATTATTATCCAATTTTAAGGTCACGACCAATAAAGACACCAAATTGGTGTATGAGCCCCCCTTGTTTGTGGGACAAGGGACCCACCTCCATGCAATGATTTGACTACTAAGTCTACGAAGGCATACATAGTATACCCCTCTAGTTTTGAGCGTGTGACCTCCTAGGAAGAAACACATGCTCTTAATAATTTATTGTTGATTAATATATTTTCTAGTACCTTTGGTTAGCCATTTTTGGATTTTAAAAGGCTAAATTATATGTAATTTTTCTTTGATAAACAAAAACCTCTTCTAATTCAAAAATAAATAAATAAATAATGAAATTAGTATCATTTAATTAATAATTTGATAAAAAAGCCACATTTTTATTTTCTAAAAATATTTTATACCAAATCACTATTATTTTATCATTAAATTTAGCTATTTGATTTATAATAATTACAAAATTTATAAGGATTTATTTCATATTTTCAACTTTAGTTATATATATAAAAGGCTATAAGTAGAGTAATGCCTTTTAAATTGGCTTGTATATTTACTTTTATTATTAGGTTGTATAGTCCTTACAACATACCATGTATTCATAATGAAAATGGCAATTAATTTATTGAAATTGTTTTTATTTATTTCTTCTATTATAAATATAGTGATATAAGAATTATTTTAGAGGGAATGTTAAACTATATACAAATCTATGTTGAATTATTTTATAGAATTTTTTTTTTACATATAAATCCACATTTTTAAAACAATTTATATATTTGATTAACTTTGATCAAAGTAAAATTTTATTGAAATTTAAATTTAAAAATACTCTTATTAAATACTACTACCTTTCAAAGTGTTAATTTGACTTATTATTTAAAAATAAAAAATAAAAATCACAACAACAATAGTAACAATATATGTGATATAGAGAGCATGATACTGTAATATTAGTTTTATATTAATTAATTTCATGATAAGCAATAATAAAATTTGCTTTTCACTTATAAGGGTGGTAGGAGCAGAGGGAATTATTATTTGCCTTGTTGAAACAACCGACTTAACCTTTGCTTGGGACCTAGGAATGAGATCAAGTAATCAAGTAGAAGCATATGCTCTCTTTCACTGCTTATAACTTGCTTAAGAAAGGAATATTATAAGAATTTTGATCCTTGAAGACTCTCAATTTATAATACAAAATATGGTCAAGAAGAAGCTTCCAAAGGACATGAAACTTAAAGCCACATTAAGAAAAATATAGGGGTAATTAAAAAAATCAATTTCTTTAAGCTACATCATATCCTAAGGCAACATAATAGAGAAGAAGATTTATTGGCTAACATTGGGTGTTCATTAGACTTTGATCAAGGTGAATAATATGGAGATGTATAGCTCCATCCTTTAACTCCATGACATTCAAATTTATTTTAAAACCCAAAATTTATTTGCATGCTAGATAATAGTTAACATAAGTGCTTGGCCCCCCAGATCTAAGTGGTATTCTGACAACTCCAACATTCATTCCCACTTAATGCAACTAGCAAGCAGACCTTGGGTGGAATTTGGTGACACATCAGACCCACTTCCCCCCATGTCTCGAGAAGGGAGAGAGTTGGTGGTTTCAAGTCCACCCCCTTCGACAATTAAAGTGCATTAAGTGCATGGCTTCACCACTTGTAATTCTAAGTCCTTCACCCTTCATTAAATTGTTGGGCATTTTTGCAATGGTTATCAATTCCCCTCGTAGAGCGAAGGTGTTTACACTAGGATGCTTTAGACCGTTGTATTTGGTTCTATGAAATTATGGACTGAGAGCAAGGAAGACCCAATAGACGAGGCCATGGGCGAAGCTGACCTCCCCGCCCTCCATGACATGGACACGAGGATGAACATTTTAATTGTGCAATTCCTCGCTGTTTTAGAAGAATGGTTGCAAATGCATAGGCACATGAGATCTAGGTCTCTAGTGATCATCTATGGGCCTTGTGAAATGTCCTGGAGCGACACTATTGAGACCAAGAAGGAACCAACGTGTTGTTGGAAAGAAATGTCCTGGACTTGGAATGCCACTTACACCATGTGAAATTTGCATATCGTTGAATTTCCCGACTTCTGGGCATGGAGCTTCTGAATTTTGTTGAATTTTGCAACAATAAAAAATGAAATTGGCATCCGGAAACAACATCCTTGATCCTAGTGAAAATTAAGCACCTACATTAGGTGGGGCCCACATAGGCTATTTTTAGGTGTATGTCTATTTTTAGAATGTTGAGCAAATTCCATTTATAGTGGGAGTCTATTTTTAGAATGGTGAGAAAATTTCTATTTATTAAAAAAGATTCTATTTTTAAATGCATGTGCGAAGTCTATTTATAGATCGCATGTCTAAAAATAGAATGCATGTCGATTATTATTATCTCTTAATAATAATTGGACAATAAATATTAATCTATTCTCTTGAAGCACTTGATTTCAGTTGACTGAAGTGGAAAACCATTTAGCTGAAGGAATTTCGAGTTCTAAGGTTGTTTGGTGGGACATGCAAGTGGAATTAGTTGTAGCTGAGTGATTCGAAGTTGTAACATAGTTGGATGTGTAGTTATGTGAGTTGTAAAGTAGTTTAACTCAGTTAAGTGAGCTAAAATTAGTTGTGCTAGCTGTAACTAGTTGTAAATAAAGATACACTAGTGAGAGATCAATGAATTAAATATTAAATTAATTCACATGGAGTGATCTCACATGCAACTGAATATTTACTACTGTTAACTACATGCATGTCAGATTCAGTGGAGACCCAGTTGAGAGATAGGTGAAAGGGACAATTTGACTATCAATTGTGACATTAGTGGGTGCACTCATGCAACCACACACACATTGGAGATTCCTATGAGTATTTCACAGTCAAGGTAGGCAAGAAGCCGTTCATTCAGAGGTTCTTGACCATCAGGGATTGCGCAGTGGAGGCAGGCTGTCAGGAGGCAGTAAATTGGCGCATGTATTTGCCAATTTTTGTATGACACTATGAGACGATTGTATATTGTACTGAGAGATCTTGGATTAGAGTTTTGTATGAGATTGTTTCATGATCCATGATATATACATAATATATTATAGTGGGGTTTTTAGATTTATGCTTTCCCGGTAAAAACATTTGTGTTATGTGTAATTGATCTTTCTTCATGTGTTTGCAATTGGCGATTAAATTTCCGCAAAGGTTTTAGTAGAAGGATTATGTATTTAACAATGGCATATAATTGTTAGATCAAGAGAATACAGGCAATACATAATTGTATAAAAATATCTACATGGTATCAGAGTAAAGAAGATTGCAATTTTGAAGCAGTAGCTGAGTTTGTTGGTGGAAACAATTTGAATTTGCTGCAAGAATTTCTTGGTGCAACAGTTGACTAAACATCGAAATGGATTTCAATGGCTTGCGACTAGATTATGCACTCGAGGGAAGCTCGAACTACATTGCCTAGAAGGACAGGATGGAGGTGGTGCTTGAAGATAATGGCTTGAAGGAATTCATCGACATAGATGTTCCTAGGCCTACTTCGACAGATGCTGCAGTACTTGATGCATGGAAAAAGAAAGTAGCAAGGGTGAGGAGGATTCTGTTGGAAGGTGTATGCGACCACATTGCCTCAAGCCTTTGTAGGAAAGCCACTCCATATGCTATGTGGAAGGCTTTGACGAATCTTTTCCAAAGAAGCAATGACCATAGGAAATTGGCGCTGAAAGATAAACTCAGGAAGATCAAGATGGAAAAGAATGACACTATTCCGGTATACTTTAAAAGGTTTGTCCAATGTAGGGATGAGCTTGGGAGTGTAGGAGTAAGTGTTGTTGATGATGATTTGGTGAGCTTGGCTCTCTTGGGACTTCCTAAGAGTTGGCACAGTTATGAAGACTCTGTCAACGGACGGGAAAAACTGTCGGATTGGGAACGACTATGGTCAGATCTAGTGTAGGAGGAGTTTAGGCGGAACAACAAAGATGGCTCTTCATCAAAGCATGATGATGAAGAGGATTGTTCTTTGGATGCCAAGGCGAAGAAGGGGAAGGGGAAGAAATTCCATTCTAAATCTGAGGCCGGTGAAGATGGCAAGGAGCACAACATGTCCAAAGTGAAGTGTTTTCACTGTCACAAGTATGGAAATATTGCCACAAATTGTCCACATAAGAAGAAGAACAAGATGGTTGCTGGAGCTGCAGCTGCTGAGGCTCTTGCCTCTCAATTTGAGCTTGAATTCTCATTGATCACATGCATGGTGTCAAGTGCATTGGGATCAGGGTGGTACTTGGATAGTGGTGCTTCCTTTCACATGATGGGAGATAAGAAAAATTTCAGTAACTTGGAGGAGAAATATCTCCAGATGCATATTGAGTTGGGTGACAATGGAAGATACAGTGCGACTGGCATTGGTACCATTACCTTTCAAAGGGAATCAAGTAAAATATTTTATTTAAAAGATGTTATACATGTTCCAGTTTTGAAGAAAAAATTAGTCTCAGTCACAATGTTAGAGGATAGAGGCTATGATGTTGTCTTTAGTGAAGAAAAAGTTTTCCTGTGACAAAAAGAAATAGGGCAAGCCAAGAAGGTTGGGATTTGAGTAAAGAATATTTATAGACTTGATGTAGATGGGATTTCTACAGAGCTTCCTACCATTGGGAAGTGTGAGAAAGCCATGCAATTGACCCTTGAAAGGAGCTGGATTTGGATGCAGGTAAGAGTGAACCTCGGGATTTGTAGTAGCCACAAGATGAGGATCATGGAGTGGAAGCACATGTAGAAAAAATTTCGTGTAAGATGGGTAGAGGGAGTGCATGTAGCTATAACACCAGGTGAGAGGTGGGGCGACATGCATGGATAATCCTAAGAAGAAATTTATGGGCAGGATTCATTGAGATGGTGTGGATCTCATGAATTGAACCTGGCTACAAGGAGCCCATAGAGCAGCAATAGCAGGATCAGTTGGATTGATGCAGTCAGATGTCAGGAGGACATGAAATCAAAGTGACAGTGTCTGATACTGGAGCGTGGATTAGAGTTGACAACAAGTGCAGAGTGCATGGATGCAGAGGTCAAAAACACAGTGGTTCTTGAAGACGTGCAGTTGGTACCAGCTGTTAGCGCTCAAATCTACCTCAGGCTGAAATGAGATAAAACTCAAGGCTACATCAAACCACGCTCAGCCTCGTAGCTAGCCCTACGAGGACAGGAGAGGGCTCTCTCCGTCAATCTCGATAAAATGAGCAATAGGGTGCGAGATGACTTAAAATGGGAACTGATTTTAGGCTAGTAAAGAGATAGGTATGTTTGGTTTTTGATTTTTGGGTTTTCGTTGGAGAAATGGGAAAAACAAATTTTGGGTCCGGGGATAAGGTCAGACCTTTGCAGATTTCGAGTTGGGGTGAGGTAGGTGAATGTATTGATGCTTTAGATTGGATATGTGGACAGATTAGAACGACAAGGAGCTGAAGAGGGCAAAGAAATCTTTGGATCCTCTCCAAACAGTGGAAAACATGAAAAACTAAATGAATTCAAAGGCAGAGCACCGTGAACAATGGATTCAACCTCATCTACTCATTCATTTAATTTAAGAAGCATCAGTGAGAAATGGCATACATTAAACATGAAGAAACTTACAGTAAACAGAGAGAAAACACCATCAAGAACATAACACCACAAGAATCCCAACAGGTGCCGCAAAACCTCTGATCTTTCCTTAGCCAAAATATGAAAAAATATGTACAATGGTGCCAAAAGTTTCCCAAGAGTCCAACCTGTAGAAAGTCTCAAAAATTAAAATATATAGATCACTCTAACCCCTTCCCATGCCTATAGGGGTCGAATTCCTTCTTCAGGGATCAGTTTCAACCAAATTCTAATCAAGGAACTAAAATCTAGGCAGCTAACAACTTGCCTCTAAAAGAGTGGAAACTGATTCATTTACATGATTTTCACTTTTTTGAGAGTGAATATTCTAGAATAGGTAAAAATGAGCCAAATTTACATTTCAACCATCAATTTACATCATGAAAACCCAAAAATTTCATCCACAAGCAAAACTGGTCCCAACTGGCCGAAATTCTGAGCTGGAAGTTGAAAATTCAGCCAAAAATTTAAGTGGGTAGCGCCCCTGAGCTGAGTGGGTAGCGCGCTTTTAAGCCTGATTTTGAGGCACTTCCCGGCATCCAAATTGAGCTCATGATAGCTCGTTGGAAAGCCCTGGATGTTGGCTATCCAATCCAAGTGGAATTTCTCAATTTGGATTTCATTTACCTTGTCAAAAATCAAATATCCCAAGACTGGTCAAAATGAGCAGAATGAGGCTGCCTCAAGGGAGAGCGCTGTTGCAGTCAACTTTTGAAGGTCTTCCTCAACTCCAAATTGAGCTCATGATAGCTCATTGGAAATATATTTGTTTCTAGTTATCCTTTGACTCATCAAGAAAGTCATTTAGCCAACCATGCTAGGAGAAATCTTGATTTTCCCAAGGTCACTTCGGAGGTGCATTCAATTCTCCTGAGGCAACGGTATTTTTGATATTTATCTAAAACCATGATACCTGTGTAAAAAGTGAGGGAGGTTTTTCTTCTTTGGCATGTTTTGGACAAAAACCTCTATCAGTTTTCCAAAATTAATCTTTTATTGCTCTGAAACATCTTTTGAGTGAAACTTATCTCGATGTGTGAAACAAAGAATTTTGTCGAAATGAAGCGAAATGAAGGGGATAAGGGGCTTCTAAATTCTTGGGGAAATTTTGGGAAGTAGGGAGGGATGTTAGGAAGCAGGGGAAAGTGGAATCTCAGAGATTGAATGAGGGGAAGGGGTCCAAAAGGGCAAAACACAGGCCTAGCCTAGAAAATTGCCAAGTTGTGGCAAGAAACTAGGGTTTGTGAAAAAATGAGGAATTTGGGGGATCTCAGTCATGGGAAATGTTTAATAAGGTAAATTAATGATAGGGGAAGGTGTATGAACATCAGGATACAAGTTTTTCTAATGATTTGACCATCCAAGAGAAATTACCTCCAAAACCCTAGGTGAGGGAAATGGACCTTACCAAGGCACAACTGAAGCATGAAAAAGCTGTAAAATGACCCAATGGAACTTGACATGATGATGAAAACCCTCTGAATGATGGCACACTCAGCTGAATGGTGACATGGACCGACATTTGGACAACTTTGAAAAAATTGAAAACAAACCCTAGACCTAATGCCTAGTGACCAAATTTTGCTTGAAGACTCATTGAAATGACAAAATTTGACCTTGACATCTTAAAATCACTTTGTAAGAGCATGTTTGATCACTGGAGGAAGGCTGCAAAGGCTGACTCTAACATTGGCTCCAATGGGGATGGTAGCTCCTTGGAGGTGCCAAGAACGGCAGATCTTTGGGAGAGCAGACCAGTGCCTTGTCCATTGGGCAATGGAATCATTATTTGAACGGATAACACAAAACCTTTGACACATTTATTGAATGAAAACTTGACTGAAAACTGACTGAAACTTGACTCAAACCGACTCGATGGCAAACTGAAATAACTTGAAAAAACTGACTCAACAGACCAAACACAAATGACTCATGACTGACTTAAAACAAGACTTTACAAAGCTTTTGGAAAAAAGGCAGCAATCCATCAAGATTTGGAATCATGATGACAACCACTTGCATACTAATGAAATATGTACAATCATGTATAATTGGCTTTCCAATGTAACCAGTCAAGCAGATGCCTTGCTAACTGATTCTCCCGATCAAATCTCCTGGTCAACAATACAAACTGATAACTGGGCATCCAAAAACATAGCTGACCATGATCTCCTTCATCACTGAACACTGCAATACTCACCTTTACTGCTGACTGTAACAATTTTTCCAATGGATCATGAAAAACATGAAGATTTACCTCCTGCTGAAAGAACAAGGTGTCTTTTTCTCCTGCTTCTAATTCTGATCTTCCTTCATCATGTACTTCAGTAACAATATGCTCTTGGGCTTCAAAAAACTCTGAACAGGCAGATGAGCATATATCTTCTTGAGAAAACATTTCAACACATGAGACATATGAAGAAGAATCTGAATGGAAATCCTGAATGTTTTGATCTTCTATAGTCTGAAAATATGGTAGGTCATCTTCATATGATAGGATAGCCGGATTTTCATTATCAATCATAAGGAAATAAACTTCAGCTGATTCTTGATGCTCAAACATGATATCTCTATCATCTACCATAAATTCATCCAAAGGAACTGTTTTACTTACTTGAATGAAGATCCCATCTTGTTTTTCATGAACTGACTGAATGGCTTCTTTCTGAAGGCTGTGTTCTAATGAACTGAAAACATTTGAATCCATACCTTTGTTTTCTTCTTTCCAGATGATCTCAATAGCAGAATTCTCCTTGATGGGTTTCAGCACAAGATATGCTTGGTCACCACAATCTGAATGTAGATCTGAAATAGCTAGCTGGTCATTACCACAATCTGAAACTGAAACTTGAGTTCCTGGCATGATGTCTTCTTCTGTGGGCAGATCTGAAATGACACTTTCTCTGTCATCACTTTCAGCCATATAGACATCTTCAACCTGTTGATCTATAAAGCTGCTTACAGGACTGTCATCCTTTTCAGAAAAGGAAGAAGTTCCACCATCACCTTCTTGACCATGTGCACACTGCAGATCTGCGTTAACTTGAGCTGGAACAAGACCTCTCAAAAGTAGATCTATCTCATCTTCAGATAGAGGAGATAATACCTTTTGTTTTCTTTTGCTCAAACAGTGATTGTCTTCATTGATTTCAAGTGAAGGAGTATACAAACTTTCCTCATATTGCTGATCCATTTCATATAATTCCTGTTCACTGTCAAGATGAAAAATTCCTTCATCTTCCACCACACTAAAATTTTGATCCTGCTGCAAACTTTCATGATCGTCTTTATGCTGCTGAAATGGGTTTTCATACAATGCTTCCATGATCTCATCATCCATGAAATTATCATCTTCATAATATTTCTCAAGGCTTTCAATAAAAGTAGAAGCATGTTTGCAACAATCATGAACTAAATTTAATGATGGATAAGATACTTGATATCTTTCAATGAACAAGGCATGAAAATCCTTTAAACAATAAATACAGGCCAGCGGAAAATTTTCATACCAAGATTGGGCTTCACCTTCCAGAGTGGCCAGGAATATCTTCATCAAGCAATCTTCAGGAAAATCCACCTTCAACTTGCGAATATGCATGTGAAATCTAACCAAATGTAAAGCAACATCTTTCTTACCATCATCGTTAAACGTAGGCAGATTCCTCGACCAATCTACCTTGGGCATCTTATTCGGAAAACCTGGAATGTGATCTCGGCTCATGGGAGCGTATCTTCTCGTGATTCGGTCCATCTTGAAAATCTCACAGCTACTGATCTCCCTGCAATGAAGTCACCATGAAGCATCGATTTCTGGATTGTTCAGTGAATGAAATCGCCAGGTGAATGATTTCAGCCTTATTATGTCTGATTGCTGTCCACCATCAACAATCAGATCTGAACTTGATACATGTACTGGGGCAATTTACAAGTTAAATGCTACGATTACAAGTTAAACCGGAGATCGACTGAAGCAGCGTTTATCTACTTCGCTGATGCATAGCAACAGCGTTTCGAAGGCTACCTGGCGTGACTTCAGACTCCGTCTATAACAAGCAAACGTTTTGAGTTTTTCCCCAGTATGGTCGCCACTATGTTAGTGCTCAAATCTACCTCAGGCTGAAATGAGATAAAACTCAAGGCTACATCAAACCACGCTTAGCCTCGTAGCTAGCCCTACGAGGGCAGGAGAGGGCTCTCTCCGTCAATCTCGATAAAATGAGCAATAGGGTGCGAGATGACTTACAATAGGAGCTGATTTTAGGCTAGTAAAGAGATAGGTATGTTTGATTTTTGATTTTTGGGTTTTCGCTGGAGAAATGGGAAAAACAAATTTTGGGTCCGGGGATAAGGTCAGACCTTTGCAGATTTCGAGTTGGGGCGAGGTAGGTGAATGTCTTTGTTACACAGTAATTTGTCACCGTCCCTACCATTCCCCATCCCGCACAATGGAGGACCCATTATGTGACCTGTGAACACTGTCATGCCTTGAAAACATCATCAATGCATCCCTC
>JAXQQM020070949.1:0-80684 GCA_034641835.2 Pinus albicaulis
GCATCCTGCAACTCATAGACCATGATCCCTATGTCTAAAAATAGACATAGTCTAAAAATAGACTTTGCGCCAAAAAGTAGCCTGTGGGCCCACTTAGTGAAGGCGACTTCATTTCACTAAGCTCCATCATCTTGTTGCATTTTCAACATTTAGGGAAAAAATCTCAATTTTCACACTCCCTGAAATTGGCCCGACTTTGTCATTGACAACTAGTGCCAACTGGCGCGACTTGCTCACTGACAACTAGCGCCAATGGCTAATTGGCGCGGGTTGCTAACTGACAACAAGCGCCAATGCCTGAAAATGAAAAAAACAAAGAATTTCTCCCAACCAAGACCAGACTCACCACTTCAAGCAGAATCTCCAAGACTCAAATGAACCATGTGATCTAGGCTCAAAGTGAGACAGACACAGATCAAGCTCAGAAAGCTCAAAACAGAGTAAACCCTAGTACCTTACAGGATTGGTGCGACTGTAAGGCTTAAACTAGCGCCAGAATAGAATTGGTGTGGGTAATACACTAGCAACCTGCGCCAATGGGCGCGACTGTCAAGCTGAAAAGCGCGCCAGTTGAGTTTTCCAGTCAAAAAAAAAAAAAAAGCAATCCAACAAGCAGACTAGTGATAATCAAGCTATCAAAAACCCAAATTCACAGAAAGAACCAGCCCAAAAGAGCTAATCAAGCAAGGAGGATCAAGAATCAACCGAAGAGACAAGACAATGCTCCAAGTGTGCAATTTACAAACTAAACCAGAGATTGACTGAAGCAGCATTGATCTACTTCGCTTATGCAGAGCAAAAGCGTTTCGAAGGCTATCTGGCCAACTTCAGGCTCCGTCTATAGCTCATAAAACGAACAACAACAAGCTAACGATCCCCAGCGGAGTCGCCAATTTGTTGTGGAGGTAAATCCCCTCTGTGGACAGAGGCGATCCCTACTAGCCCAGACTGTGTCTAACAACAATTAATCACGCTATAGTGCAGGTTCCTAATTGCAAATAAACCAACTAGCGATGAAGGCTTACCTAGAATCCAATGTAGTCGTTGTAGAAGAATTGGCGTTCCCGTTCCTTAGCTTTGGCAGATCACGATCCCCACGATCTCCGTGATGGACACCTGCACATGCGAGAAACAAAAAGGACATAACTCATCATCATAAACAACAACAAGAGTGGAACCATAACCAATAGTCGTTCATTAATAATCAATCAAAGGAAAATTACAACCATAGTTCTGACGCTGAATTCTCCTTCGGACGGGGTCGCCAACAGAACACGTCTCGAAAATCCTATCAAGAATGGGACAAACCTCTCTCTTTAGCTCTTGACGATAGTCTCCTTGTTTGAAATTGGCCTTAAGGGAATTATGGAGGCTCTTGCAGCATAAGGCTCTTGGGAATTTGGGAACTTGAAGACTAGCTTGCAATGGAGATGAGAAAGCTTTTATAGATGGAGGAAGGGGAGTTGGGATCCCTATAATCATGGGATTGGCCCTATCATCAAGGAAGCTTCCATGAGAGGTGGCAAACCACTTCCTCTCTATGGAAATCCGTAGCCAAACCTCCCAACTCAAGATAGATAGCAGTCCGGGAATTTGTTAGGACGAAACTTCCGCCATTTATTTTTTTAAAAAATTCCTTAAATTGGCTGGCGCGAGTGCGACTCTGGGACAGAGCGCCAACTGGCGCGGCCTCTTTGAAGTATTTTCCCCATTGGCGCGGGTAATGAACTGCCTGCTCGCGC
Organism: Pinus albicaulis; assembly: GCA_034641835.2. Taxonomy (NCBI): domain Eukaryota; kingdom Viridiplantae; phylum Streptophyta; class Pinopsida; order Pinales; family Pinaceae; genus Pinus; species Pinus albicaulis. The sequence continues at coordinate 1,743 of JAXQQM020070949.1, forward strand.
TAATGCAAAAAGGGCCATTTTTAGGGTTTTTCACAAGGAAATGTCTTCAAGGCAATGATAGCTCATGTTCAGAGGGATGTTATGAAAGTATTTTCAAGCCATGTTATTGCTCACAGGTCACGAAATGAGCCCTCCAATGTGCGGGACGGGAATTGCAGGGACGGTGACAAATTACTGTGTAACAATCTTATTGTTGTCACATTCATGAGATTTTCTCCAAAAATAATTTAAAAGAAATTTCAACATATTTAACACCCAAAAACAACATATTTTAAATAACAAAAAACCCCACACCAAAACTTATATCGCCAAAACTTATATCACCAAATTTTAATAAAAAGAGACCAAAATCTACCATAAAAGAAACCAAAACCTAGAATGGTTACAGGGTACCCTTATCATTACATATGAATTGCCAATTTTATATTTGAATAAATATTTATTGGCTTGCCATGTGAATCAATGAAGTGTGTGTTTCAAAGTGTTATTATTACAAAGTAAGATGTAAGTGTTATCATTAGAAAGTGTGAGTTGTAAGTCTTATTAGAAAGTTTGAGTTGTGAGTCTTACAAGTGAATATTAAGTGTCTTGATATGTGATTAATGTGATTTTATGATAGTGAAATGTTTTGAAATGAAAATTTTAAATGAATAAATTGAGTAGGTTAGTAAGTGGGTTACAAAGATATTAAGGTATAATCATGAGTTTATTTATAAGGTAGGAAAATAAATACAATCATAAATGCACTTTTAGGAGATGTTAATAAGGTTTCTTTTTATGCATTCTATGTTACAATTTAGTTGGGTGGAAGCAACAAGTCTAAAAATGCAACGAATACCTTATATCGAACTATTAATCCTACAACTACAACAAGTTCCAAATGAGTTGGGTTGGATAAAAAATAAAATGAAAGAACGCGATAAAAACACAAGATACATAATTGAAAGTATAGTGTTAGAATGGAAATGAAAAGCTATTAATAAATCTAATGATGAAAAACTTAGTGTACATAGCAATATATAATGACTATAATGATGGTAACTTATCTCTAAAAAGAGATGTTATTACTATGTTCATTCACTAAATTCCCCTAACAAGGAGGAGGGAAACCCCTTTTATTATAATATGATGCAGAGGGTGATGGAAGGATTAGGATCTCTCAAGGTTGATTCAAAATTATTGCATGCTTTTTCGACTGATGAGCATGGTTGGCCTATCAAGGCGTGATTATAGGGTCATAAGGCTAGTAGGTATACAATGAGTTCCTCACAACATGAAAGATCCATCATTCTATTGAAGGAAATGAAATAGTAGTCATGGCATCCAAGACTCTCTGGAAATTTGTTTCAAAGATTCAATATCATGAGGTAATGACCTCTTCTTGATATTTAATTTTATGAATTTGAATATGATTGTTCTTATAATCATCTTATGATGGGTTACATTTAGGTGTATTTTGTTAGGAGGGTTCCTCCTAAGATAGCAATTTGAGTGGTTTAGGGAATTTTATGAGCTACATGTTTTGCACTATACCCATACTCACAACTTGATCAAAGAGTTATTTTTGTTACAATTCAATGACTTAGCTCATGTGATGGAAATCATGCATTGCAACCCCCAGCTGGATAAGAACATTTCGTTTTTATTCTATTTTTCATCTCATGATTTTTTGCATGACAAAGTTGCATAGCTTTCTTACTTAGTCTAGGTTGAATTCCCCGCCCTCTTAATGCAATCATAGCTAGCCCTAGAATGTTTATCTTTTCCCATGAACCTAAGTGGTTCATCAACCCAAGGCCCAGGTGCCATTTGCATTAAGGTGAAATGATTTGTAAATTTTTATGGATATTCTAATAGAACAATTAGTCATAATAGATTTGATAAAATTATTGAAACATTACTATGTATGTTAGTTCTCGTTAGATATCAGATTATTTATTTATTGGTTTTTACAATTAAATGAATAAATTAACTAAAGTGTGAGATATATAGATAAATAGAAATACACACACCATCCATAATAGGCAATTTTTTACCTAAGATGCCCTTATAGGAGAAGCCTATCTTGAAGGTGAGGTTGCTCTTCTCTCTTTTCTCTAATATAGAAATTGTGTAAGTACAAATAAAGAGGTATTCTTTATGGAGTTACTTAAGACTTGTGGCTTGTGAGACTGTTACAAGATCTTAAACACCTTTATTTTTCTCTCCAATTTCCCAATCCCAATTGTTCTGCTCAACTATGGAATGAAACATAATAACATAGAATGGAACCCCTACTCCTAATGTACTCAATATTTAACATAGTTCAATAGACAACTATGGTTTGACTCCCTTGACCATCAATTAGAGTTACAGGTTTGAATTTCTAAATTTTTCTTCAAATTCCACATGTATCTAGCGCCATATGCATGAGTAATGTGAGCTAACATGGCATACACTCATACCACGATGGTCAACACGATAGGTCAACTTGTAGGAGGCACAACTTTTGGATATGAATTCTATTTAACAAAATCCTTGCACTGTTGGAAAGGTATCTGAGTGCACAACAGTGCCAAAAGGGTCTAGCACAAACAAGAGTATTTTTACACCAAAAAACATGTTTAATGCCTCAAAATGGATTTAAAAGGTTTCAAACCCCAATTCTCCAATTGGGACTTAACATTAAAAGTTAATGACCCTACAAGCTAATTCATCCATTTTTTCCACTCTAAAGCATCAACATAGATGACAAATAATATAATGATCGAATTTGGATCATGAACCTTTAGAGGAACTTGAGTAATATGTTATTATCCAAGTAGGGGACAAGGTTATAAGGGAGGTGTTCTATAACATCAATTTGTGTAACCCCTACTTTTGGTGTTACATCTTAGATCACCATATGTGTGACTAACCACTAATATCTCGAGGTGATTTTACAATGGCTTGAGAGGTCAGGAAGAACAAAAATTATGGTATTTCCAATAATCAAGACATGAAGTTGTTGGCCTCAAAAGTTATATCTACAAATAGACACAACATGTCATCAACTATTGCAACTAATCACCCTTCCTCGAGCTCAACCTATCTAAGGAATGGTAGTCATTGAACCCAATCTTCTTCATGCTATAAGAAAAGAAAATGCAAATGAGGCTAGCAACCAAGTTAAATGGTTGAAACAAGCTTCTCATGGAGATTGGTTTCGTTGATAACTAGCTATTCTGAATAACTATTATGGTGTTCAAAAAGACAATGAGGCAACAATGAACAATTCCAATTGTTTGTAATGAAATTAACCTTGGAAGAAAACACATTTTCTTCCAACTATTGTGTTCAATTAGTGGGACAAATCTTCTCTATTTGCAAGAATTTGAAATCATAAGTTTCATGATATGTGTGGCTATGGTTGTCATATAGCCCATGGCTCATCATATTTCTATGAGCATGCAAAAGGAAAATGGTACATTGTAGTGTTGATCTCCCTTCACTTATCTAGAGTTGTTAACCAAGGAAATAACCCCTCTACAAAAGACTCCTTCCACCTTTACTCAATTGAGACAGTGAAATCCTAGGTCTAGCCAATATTTACACCTTTAAATATTGACAAGAGCATATAGCATCATAACATTAGATAGAATATGAACTTCCTCATGCACCACAGCTCATTTGTGGAGAATTTAACATGCTTGAGTATTAGGAGACAAAGAGAGGGCATTAATTTCTAGCCTACTGGCTGGGGAAAAATACCCATTTTCTTTAAATATATGCATGGGCTTGATGACCCCAACTATAGATGGTGTTAGTAGTGTTTACATTAATGTCATAGGTGTTTTCATTAGAGCAATTTTATCTATAGTAGATCAAGCTCCTCATGAGGGTCAACATCCATCACCTATTAAAGGAGAGCAGTGTTCATGTGTCATCTTAAGGTTTCTTGCTCACATGGTTTAATTCATGCTACCCAAGTTCAATTTCATATCGTGCTTAAAATTTATCGTACTTCCAAGTGTCCTGGTACTGATTGAGCATATGGGTTTTGAGGATTGAAGCCCTAAGATGGTTTCATGTTGCTCCATTCATGCTCAAGTCATTATGAAGTAGTGTGAATCATCATCCAAAGGTCTAGTCAAATTATTTCCTTTTGTGCAAACAATTGTTCTATTATTGTTCAATGTGATCTTTGGGATCAGGTCAGCCAGAAAAAATATCAACATTTCAACAAACCTTTTAATAACATTCGTTCTGAATGTTTCTATTATTTGTAGAGTTTATTTAATGGTCCTGATGTGGGTTGGACTGACTTTGTTGTTACATCATCTAAAAGATCTGAAATATGTAATCCAAAGAATCCTTCTGAACCAAATCCATAATTAGAGTACATCTATTGTTGGCCATTGGGAATGATGTTCCATAATTGGTGGCCATTACATTGTACGTGCTTATTTTGACTTGCTTCTTGTGGGTTTTGAAGGAAGTCTTGCAAAAATCATTATCGATGAAACTAAGGAATTAACTTTTTGATTCATAAATGATCTTGACCTTGATGAAGGAGGAGTTGTGCATTATGGTTAAGTCTTATGTGTAAAAGTATCGGTCAGAAAATGAAAGTAATTTTGATTCAAAGAAGCTCAAATCTTCCATTGGCACTGAATATTCAAATAGTAAAACATGACAAGAAACACCCTTTTCTATTGTTGAATAAAGTCAAGGTGAGAGGCTTGGATATAAGACATAAATCATAAGAGATGACTACAATATTGTGAAATTGGGAGGTGATACAGAAGGAATTCATAGTGCATCTAAAAACTTTAAGGGGTCAGAAAGCTCATAGTAATTGCAAGAAAGCACACGTTTGGGTAATGTCAAGGCATTTACAAAGGATATTTTTAGTTTTTGGAGGAAGATCTAAATGTTGGATATTTTGCAATAACAATTTTCAAACATGGATAGAAATCATTATGAAGCTCTCCATGAATAGTTTTTCCTTCTAGAGCATATTTATTCTGCCCTGGTCCATATTGCTTTGTTTCAATGGAAACTTTAGTATAGCCATAGGTTCCAAGTTTACATTGGAGGAGGAGTTTTGACATTTGATATGGAATAATTGTCATAATTTTATGTATAAGTTATTTGAATTCCTACATCAAATAGGAGGTGATGATTTGCACAACATGAAAATATTTGATGTAAAATTAAGGTCACTATAGGTGTGACTTGCCAAGAGTCTTACCGACAATTTCAAAGGTTGAAGGCTATTTATTTTCTTGCTAGGCATCTGGAATAAAAATAGACATTGAATTATTCATTTGGAAGACTATTCATTTCCTTGCTAGGAATTTGTTTATGCAAATGTTGATTCCAACTTTGAGAAGAATGTGAAATGAATGGGTGGACCACCTTTTAATTTCAAATCCATGCATTGGAATACAAACATACAATGAGTCATATAAAGATGGATTTTGGAATGCAGAAATGTTGTTTTATTGAACTTTGGGGGACCTCGTTCGACATTTTCCCAGCAAGAGAGAAAGGGAAGTTGAAGTGAAAAACAAAATTGAGATAGACGAGCAGAGGAGATGAACAATTGTAAAGGAGTATAGAATAAAGATGAGGAGGAATTCAAAATATAAAAATCAAGTCAACCAACAAAGTAAATTTTACATTTGTTAGGGGATTAGTGTCTCCTTTCAGGTAGTAGTGTGAAAAAGAATAGGTTGGGGCCTATAAGAAGTGGAAGTGGGTCCTTCCAACAAGTTGTAGCTTGCAAAATAAAAGAGGGTTTGACGCCTCCTGTAGGTGGGTGCCTACAAAAGATGATGTAAGAAGGGAGTGGGTTCTTTCATTTACATCACAACAACAAAATTCATTATTTTCAATCCTTTATGGGTTTCCATTTATATCTAGTGTCTACATGTGTTGAATGTATTGCTTGTGTGTTTGCCTTTGAATTCACGGTTAATTGTTGAACACCTATATAACTTTGTTGATTGTTAAAAAAAATATTATTAAAATAATTTAAAATTGGTCACTACTAAAATCCATAATTACTAATTCACCCCCCTATTAGTAATTTCCTAGTTTCCAAGAATTGGTATTGTTACCACTCAAACCAGTAGGGGACCTAAAGGGGACTCTGAAGAGGGAAACTGCTAGGTCAAGGGAAACGGTGGAAGCTTAGCCCATTGTCACCACATCTAAGCCTCCCTACTCTTTACGGAATTTCATCAATGGGAGGAGTCTTGGTAGTTTAGGAAGTCACTTATGGAGTTATAGATCAATGAATAGGTGGGAAGTGACTCTATAAACCCTTTCCCTAGGATAGAATGAAGATGGGAATTGATTTCCTTTTAAGAAAGGGACTTCATCTTTGTTGGAGAGAGAAGGAGGATTGGATGGTTGAGGTAGAAGAATAAGACTTATGAAGGAGGTTATCAATCCCTAAAATCCTTTGGGAACGTGGATTCCCAGATGGTCCTTGATGAATAGTCTCTAACACCAAGTGGGACCACACGGGGCCAAGTGGACCCAACCCAGGTCCGGGGATAGAATTTAGCAACCAATGATGTTCCTATCATGGACAAGGTGAAGGGAAAGGATCAAACAATAATTTTTACTTCAATAGGTCCAATTGATCCCACTAGGTTCTAGCCTTGGGAACACCTAGGAAAAACTTGATCCTATAGCTAGGGCTTGAGGTATCCGGAGATTCCACCGTCGGAATTGACCCAAATTCAGAGAGTGAGGGGACCCACCAACATAGTTTCCTCTAGGAAATCGAAGTTTTCCTGTGGTTAGATTCCCGGGAAATTTATGCCCCAAGTGACCTAATGTGGCTAGACCTAAGAAAAAGGGGGAAAATGATCAGCATTTTTGAGGGACTAATGCCTAATTCACTTGGGGATATGGATTCAAGGATGATAATGAAGAAGAACTTGATTTCTTTATCAAGGAAGCCCAGAAAGTCAACTTCATCCAATATTAGAGGAAAGGGAAGAAAAGTGGCCTTCAAGCGTTTATACTTCATACAAATGGTGCAAGCTTATCAATATGAAATTATCTGTAGGACATTTCATTCATCTAATGATGGCCCATACATTAAATAAGCTAAAGAGACACATAATTCCACATTTCCAACATGCAACAATTAGCCCTAATTATAACGATGTTCAATAGTATGCAACAAAAAGAAAATTGATGTTAAATTTGCACTTACAATGTTAGAGAGTATATCCAACTGGCATCACATTTTCAAATAAGAAGCTCCGAGATTAAAAAAAAAAAAGCCCAAATCCATACATCTAAATTCATCCATCATCCAAAATAGTTCTCCAAGGAAAAATGTGAAGTTCTCTAAATATAGATAGATCCCAAGTCAAGTGATGATACAAGAAAATCCAGCTAATTCTTATTTATACATTGATTAGGAGTTCAAATTAGCAAATGGGCCTACATTAGCCCCTAAACATAAAATAATGTGCAAGTAACCCTAAATTTTGGTGAAAATCGCACCAAACTAGCTCATACATGGAATAATAATCCTCCTAATAGGTCAATTGATGTTGTAGGGCCTTCCATGAGGCATACTAGGGTCCATGGGTGCCATAATGATGCATAAGACCCATAAAAAGTGTTAGACAAGGGGGTGGCCCCTTATTTTCCAAATAATAAACCTGTGGTGCTCCCTGTGGATGTGGGGGCACACGAATGACCTCATGGGTCTCTAAATGAGTCGAAGATGCATGTAGATTCTGGAATAAATGTTTTTGTGTCATCATACAAGCCCTGGGGCACCCTCCACGTGTGTGGTGCACCTATGGGGTCAACTGAGCATAGTGCATCTTCCTCGTACAAGAGTGGATCTATAACAATATCTGAACATTTGAAGGGATCCATGGAGTGTTTTCTACTACCGCGGAGGCCCATGGCTCTCAACACACACCCTACATATGCCAATGTATCCCTATGGAGGATTAGGACCCCGTATAGGGTGACCAAACCCAAAATGGACACCACCTGCAATCATGTATAAGATCCAATGCATCCCTTAGCCCTTCAATACAACAAGTCATTAGAGTAATCAGGTAAAAGAGCTTACAAATCATGGACAACATGTGTGTTGAGATTCAACAAGATGACGAGCTTAGTGAAAAGAGTTGCCTTCACTAAGTGGGCCCGCGGGCTATTTTTGGCGCAAAGTCTATTTTTAGACTATGTCTATTTTTAGACATGTCGATCATATTCTATGAGTTGCAGGATGCTATTTGTGGATGGTTGGACAAGTTGGAAAAATAGATGGACTTCTATTTTTAGACATATTGGGCGGAGTCTATTTTTAGATTGCCAGTCTAAAAATAGATATGTCGAATATTATTAGCTCTTAATAATATTTGGACTCTAAACATTATCTTATTCTCTTGGAGCACTTTAGTTAAGTGCACAAATGTAGCACAACAGCTGACAGAAGGAATTACGCTATTCTTGAGGGTTTACTGGAGATATTGCATGGAGGACTTCAGTTAGAACTCATGTGACAGAGTTTGGTGGAGTTGGAGAAGTAGTTGGTAGAGTTGTATTTAGTTTAACTCAGTTAGACTCAGTTGAGCTAGTTGTATCTAGTCTAACTGATTGATACACTAGTGAGAGTGGAGTGAATTAATTCACTAAATAATAACTCATTAATCAACTGAAGAATACATCAGTTAACTACAGTGCATGGCAGTTTCAGTGGAGACCAATGGAGAGATAGGTGAAAGAGCAAATGTGACTATCAGTTGTGACTATAGTGATGCATTGATTGCATCCAACACTCAGTGGAGATGCCAATGAGGATTGCGTGAGAAAGGCTAGAGAAATTTGAACTCATTCAGAGCCATTCTTCAACAAGGATTGCGCAGTAGAGGCAGGCTAGCATGTGGCAAAGATCGGTGCATGGATTTGCAAGATCGGGCCTGATAAGTGTGTAGCAATTGTATTGTACTGAGAGCTTGATATGATAAGCTTTGTATAAGGATTGTTACATGATCTCTATGACATATATTATACATAGATAGTTGGGGTTTTTAGCTTTAGGCTTTCCCGTTAAACAACTATGTTAATGTGTGTGAATTTTTATTATTTCATGTGTGCATTGCAATCTTGATTTAATTTCCGCAAATGATCAATGGTGGAATAGATTCTGTATTTTGCATGAAGTTAAAATAGTGTGAGATCGGGAGAATCTTGGACATATAACACATAAGTTATATAATTTCTACATGGTATCAGAGGAGTTGATCATTGGAGTAGATTGCAATTATTGAAGCGGTTGATTTTTGTGCTGGTGGAATTCGAATTTGCTGCAGTGTTTTCTTGGTGTCGAAGTTGAGCATTCATTGAAATTTATTTCAACGAAATGCGATTGGAGTATGCCCTTGATGGGAGCTCAAATTACGTAGCATGGAAGGACAGGATGGAGGCAGTACTGGATGATAATGGGTTGAAATAGTTCATTGATAGCGATGTTCCTAAGTCGGGATCTAGCGATGCAGCCGCACTTGACGCATGGCAAAAGAAGGTAGCAAAGTGTCGAAGGATTCTGTTGGAAGGTGTGAAGGACCACATTGTGTCCAACCTTCACAGTAAAGCCACTCCATTCTTAATGTGGAAGGCTTTGACAGACTTGTTCCAAAGCAGAAGTGACCAGAAGAAGTTGGTGCTTAAAGACAAGCTCAGAAAAATAAAAATGGAGAAAGGCTATAGTATACCAAAATAACTCATGAAGTTTGTCCATTGCAAGGATGAGTTGGGAAGTGTGGGGGTTATTGTTGATGAATAAGACTTGGTGAGCTTGGCTCTCCTTGGGCTTCCAAAGAGTTTGCATAGTTACGAAGACTCTGTCAATGAACGAGAGAAACTGCCAGGATGGGAGTGACTTTGGTCGGATCTTGTGCAGGAGGAGATAAGGTGGGGTACCAGGGATGGATCTTCATCGAAGAATGAAGATGAAGAAAATTACGCTTTGGCTGCCAAAGCAAGGGAAGGGAAGGGGAAGAAAAATCCTTCTCAATCCAGTGCGAAAGGCAAGAAGCAGGATTTGTCCAAGGTGAAGTGTTTTCACTGTCACCAGCACGGGCATTTCACCACTAATTGTCCACAAAAGAAGAAGAATAAGCAGGTTGCTGGATCTGCAACTGAAGAGGCCTTAGCCTCGTAGTTTGAGCTGGATTTTTCTTTGATCACATGCTTGGTTTCAAGTGTGATGGGATTAGTGTGGTTTCTTGACAGTGGTGCGTCTTTCCATATGACCGGAGACAAAGATTTGTTTAGTGATCTGGATGAAAAGGATCTTGGAGTGCACATCGAGATGGGCGATGATGGTAGATACAATGCGACTGGTATCAGGACCATTTCCTTTGAGAGGGCATCCAGTAAACCTTTCATCTTGAAGGATGTCATGCATGTTCCAGGATTGAAGAAGAATCTGATCTTCGTGGTGATGTTGGAAGACAAGGGTTATGATGTTGTTTTTAGCGAGGGAAAAGCTTTCCTGCGCCATAAAACAACTGGTCAAACCAGGAGGATAGTGATTCGAGTTAAGAATATTTATCAATTGCAGGTAGATGGCTGCGCAACAATGGCAGGCAAAGCAGAAGGAGTGGTGAGCCGGTATGAGAGCGAATTGTGGCACAGGAGATTGGGCCATCTTCACCATGGCGCTTTGAAAATTTTGCAGTAGATTTCTACCGAGCTTCCTAAAGGTGCACTTGCGCAGTCAGATCAGTGAAAGGGATGTACTTTGGGAAAATTTGTGAAGACCACTTTTCATGAGAAGGATAGTCACGCCTCGACAATCCTTGAGAGAATTCACACAGACGTGTGTGGACCTTTCTCGATTGCTTCAACAGAAAAGCACAGGTATTATGTGATATTTGTTGATGACTTTTCTCGTAAGTGATGGATCTTCTTCATGCAGAAGAAGAGCGAGAGATACTCAAATTTCTGTGAGTTCAAGGCACTGGTTGAGAAAGAGTTGGGGAAGCAGGTGAAAGCTCTAAGGAGCGATAATGGTGGTGAATATATCTCTGGCAAATTCAAAGACTTCTATAGCAAAGAAGGAATTCGAAGAGAACTCATAGCGCCTCATAACCCACAACAAAATGGGGTTGCAGAGAGGAAGAAAAGAACGATCGTGGGTGCTGCACGGGCAATGTTGCATGATCAGGGCCTTCCCATACACTTGTGGGCTGAGGCATGCAACACTGCATTTTATGTGCAAAATCGTTGTCCTCATAGAGTACTTAGCATGAGTACACCCGAAGAGGCGTTTTCTGGTAAGAAGCCTGATATTTCTCATTTGAAGATTTTTGGCTCACCTGTTTACATTCATGTGACGAAGGATGCCAGGAAGAAGTTGGAGCCGACCGCAGAGGTTGGGATATTTGTGGGGTACACAGAAACACCTCACAATTATCGTGTGTATTTTCCAGACATTCGGATGACTGTTGTGCGACGGGATATCAAATTTCATGAGGAGAAAGCCATGAAGTTTTCGCTTGAGAGGGAGCTACACTTGCATGCAGAAAAGGAGCTACTTGTTCCTAAAGATGAACCTCAAGATGTGGATCAGCCACAAGAGGAGGTTCATGGAGTGGAAGAAACCACTCATGCAGCGCCAAACATCAGAGGGCGGAAGCGCACTATAGAAGTTGAACGATTGAATCTTGATGCAACGTAGAATGTAGGAGCTCCTACATCACAACGCAGACAGAGACAGTCACCTGACCGATTTACTGGATATATGGATCTGATGAGCAAGTGTATCGTGACAAAGCCATCCTCTTTCAAGGAAGCTGTGGAGGGCCTGCATGGGTAGATGCCATGGTGGAAGAGTATGATTCGATTGTCAAAAACAGTGCATGGGAGATTGTCCCAAGGCCAGAAGAGAAATCAGTGGTAGGTTTGAGATGGATCTACAAAGTGAAGCAAGCTATTGACGGGAGCATTGAGAAGTATAAGGAAATATTTTTTGCCTGAGGCTTCTCACAAATCGAGGGGATCAACTATAAAGAAACCTTTGCACCTATCGCAAGGTATTCTTCCACACAGAACATCCTTGCTCTCTCAGCGTAGATGGGTTGGCACATTCATCAGATGGATGTGAAGACTGCGTTCCTCAACGGAATCATTGAGGAGGAGGTGTACATTAAGCAGCCTGAAGGATTCGAAATCTTCAGTAGCGAGTCGCATGTGTGCGGGCTCAAAAGAGCGTTGTATGGGCTGAAACAAGCACCTCGTGCTTGGTACACACATATAGACAGTTATTTCACCGGACTTGGATTCGCCAAGAGTGAGGCGGATCCAAACCTATACCAGATTGTGGTGGAGGGTAAGCTTTTGATCATTGTGCTTTATGTAGATGATTTAATACTAACTAGTGATGAACTGTTGATACACTCATGCAAGGCAGATCTTGCAAAGGAGTTTGAGATGAAGGACTTGGGCCTCCTTCATTATTTCCTGGGATTGGAAATTTGGCATCGAAAAGGTGAAATGTTTTTGTCTCAAGGCAAGTATGCCCAGGAGATACTGGAGAAGTTTCACATGCAAGGCTGCAAGCCTATAGACACTCCTCTTCCTAGTGGTTGGAGGAAAGAGGATGCTACATCGACAGAGGTAGTGGATGCCACTGTTTATCGACAGCTGGTTGGTTCGGTCATGTATTTAGTCAATACACGACTGGACATATGCTATGCTGTGAACCAGGTTTCACAAGTGATGGTGAAGCCTACCAAGCTCTTGTGGAAGGCAGGCAAGCATGTCCTGAGGTATCTCAGGGGCACATCTGGGTATGAATTGTGGTACAGACAGTCGAATGAGGTGAAGCTGCATGGCTTCACAGATGCAGATTAGGCAGGAAGCCCAACAGATAGAAAGAGCATATATGGAGGGATTTTCCGTATCGGATCTACAACAGTTTCTTGGTACAGCAGGAAACAAATATCCATGGCACTCAGTTCAGCGGAGGCCGAGTACGTGGCAGCAAGTTTGGCTGCATGCGAGGTTATATGGATGAGGAAGATCCTGGTCGGGTTGTTCGGTTCTCACTTAGATCCTACTGCGATATATTGTGATAATCAGAGTTTCATTAAACTCTCAGTTAATCCAGTATTTCATGATATATCTAAACATATTGACATCCGGTACCATCATATCAGAGATTGTGTGCAGCGGAAGATCATTTTGCTTTCTTACATTCCTACGGAGGATTAGGATGCAAATATTCCAACGAAGGCACTCACCAGGAGCAAATTTGAATACCATAGAGACAAGATTAGGGTGGCAGATAATCCCGATCTTGTTGAGAGGGAGTGTTGAGATTCAACAAGATGATGAGCTTAGTGAAAAGAGTCGCCTTCACTAAGTTGGCCCGCAGGCTATTTTTGGCGCAGTCTATTTTTAGACATGTCGATCATATTCTATGAGTTGAAGGATGCTATTTGTGGATGGTTGGTCAAGTTGGAAAAATAGATGGAATTCTATTTTTAGACATATTGAGCGGAGTCTATTTTTAGATTGCGAGTCTAAAAATAGATTTGTCTAATATTATTAGCTCTTAATAATATTTGGACTCTAAACATTATCTTATTCTCTTGAGCACTTCAGTTAAGTGCACAGATGTGGCACAACAACTGACAGAAGGAATTACGCTATTCCTGAAGGTTTACTGGAGCTATTGCATGGAGGACTTCAGTTAGAACTCATGTGACAGAGTTTGGTGGAGTTGGAGAAGTAGTTGGCGGAGTTGTATTTAGTTTAACTTAGTTAGACTGAGTTGAGCTAGTTGTATCTAGTCTAACTGATTGATACACTAGTGAGAGTGGAGTGAATTAATTCACTAAATAATACCTCATTAATCAACTGAAGAATACATCAGTTAACTACAGTGCATGGCAGTTTCAGTGGAGACCAGTGGAGAGATAGGTGAAAGAGAAAGTGTGACTATCAGTTGTGACTATAGTGATGCATTGATTGCATCCAAAACTCAGTGGAGATGCCAATGAGGATTGCATGAGCAAGGCTGGAGCAATTTGAACTCATTCAAAGCCATTCTTCAGCAGGGATTACGCAGTAGAGGCAGGCTAGCAGGTGGCAAAGATCGGTGCATGGATTTGCAAGATCGGGCCTGATTAGTGTGTAGCAATTGTATTGTACCGAGAGCTTGATATGATTAGCTTTGTATGAGGATTGTTACATGATCTCTATGACATATATTATATACAAATAGTTGGGGTTTTCAGCTTCAGGCTTTCCCGTTAAACAACTGTGTTAATGTGTGTGAATTTTTATTGTTTCATGTGTGCATTGCAATCTTGATTTAATTTCCGCAAATGATAAATGGTGGACTAGATTATGTATTTTGCATGAAGTTAAAATAGTGTGAGATTAGGATAATATTGGACATATAACACATAAGTTATATAATTTCTACAATGTGGACACTTCATAATGGCCTGCCCTTCCATAGTGGGCTTTGGGATGTGCTACTATCTCCGGGCTCAAAAGGGGGTTAACTAAGCACCTTATTAGGTGGTTTCATCCTTTAGAGGGGACAATATGTCCAAGGTTCCATCCCTCAGATGGTGATGGCATATGATCAAGATGTGAAATGGAGTAGGGAATGATAGGGGCATCTTGGGCCATATATTGGGGCATATCGGTAGCCAAGAAAAGGGAATCCCACACCTGGGTACATAATGTGTAGGAAGGAGAAATCGTGCTACATGAGGTGCCCTGGGCTTGATCTTTCCACCCTTATTTATATGTCTTTTTCCTTTTATGATTTTTCTTTAGTAAATCGCTCGGGCTCAAAGGAAAAGAGCAGGATGTGTGAGATATAGCAATAAACACCCCGACTTTGGTAGAGTGGTTCATTGCCCTCCAGGGGTTGGGGCAGTCATGGATTCCTGAATGATAAAGGAGGCTCATCTAGGGCCTATGGAACCATAGTGATGGCAATGGGAGAGATGTAGAGCTCATGCATTGTCTATTTCCCACGTGCTGGATATTTTTGTCCTGGCCATCTTTTTCATTTTGTGGTACAATTTCTTGTTGAATTTGGCCATCTTTTGTATTTTATGGTACAATTTCTTGTTGACTGTGGCCATTTTTGTTTTTATTTTCTTTTTTAGTTGCTTCAACCTCCAAGGCATTGTTTCAAGCCTGACCCAAGGTGGGGGCATGGGAGAGGGGAGGCTAAGCCCATGTGGACCCAGTGCAGGAATGTGGACCCAGGTGGGAGATATGATGAATGGGGTTATGTTGAATGGAAATAGGGGTAATCTAGTTGGATATGGGAGCAGGACCACGCAACCAAAGTTAGGGTTCCTTAAGGAGAACCACCCTAGAACCAAATGGTCAGTAAAGGAGATCCCACCAGACTAAAGCACAAAGGTAACATCCAAAAGAAGTCAAGGGGACAAAAGCACAAACCAAGTCCATTGTTTCCACCGAATCCCCCCATCAATCCATGTCCAAAAGTTTCCATGATAATTAAACCCAATACTCAATTACCAAATGAAAATTCATACCTTTAAGTTCAGAAGGCCCACCTTCAAACATAAGATCAATACAGATGGGTGCGGGACCACATGGTTGGCTCAGGTGGCGGAGAAAAGGCATAATGAGCTAGTTAAGGGCTGCAATGGATTTTTCGATGTCGGCTCAGGTCCATCATGGAGAAAAATTTCTCCTAGGGATATCACCCACAAAGTGGTGAGTAACATCTGGCTCCAACTAGGACGTGATCTCTCGAATAAGTGAGTGAAGCTACTTGAACGGGAGGTCACGAGAACTCCATCAAACTCTTGGTCACCGTAGACCTGTTACCTGCACATGTCAATGATCAAAGTTACGAGGAAGCATGTTTTTCACAGTGTTCATTGTGTTGAATTCCAACAAGAAATTGCAACACACACTAGTGTGGGACCAATAGTCCTAGCGATACATTAGTGTGATGGCCAAATTAATTAATTAATTTGGTGCTGTGTCTAATTTAATTTTCCCTTAATTAAATTGGACAAAAAAATGTAATCTTATCTCATGATCACTTGTAATAGTTAACTGAGTGTGATAAACTCAATTAGCTCATGTATTTCGAGTTGAGTGTGGTTGGTGAGGCATGCAGAGTAATTCTATTAGTTATGGAGTTCGAATTGCAGTTGCTGAATTAGTTTAATGCATGTGTAATCAGTTAGCTCAGTTAGGTGAGTTAGAGTCAGTTGAACTAGTTGTAACTGTTTGTTGCACTAGTGAGAGATCAAGTGAATTAAATATTTTTTAATTCACAATCAGTGATCTGCCATGCAATTGATGATTTAATATTAATAGCTGCATGCATGTCAGTTCCAGTGGAGACCCAGATGACACAAAGGTTAAAGGGAGGTTAATTATCGATTGTGTGATTAGTAGGTTTCTTTCATGCAACCAGACATCCATTGGAGTGCCCATGATCCTTGCGCAGTTTTGGAAGGCCAAAAATTCCTAAAGAATAGGGATTGCATTCATCAGGAATTGCGCAGGCAAGGCAAGTTGTTTAGAGGCTGAGAATTGGCTAAGTGTTGGCTAGTTTTGTCGAGGATAGTGTGAGACAGTTGTGAGAGTGCATGAGATTCTTGTGATAAGAGTGCATTGTAATTGTTTCATGATTCCATGGTCAATATACAATAGAATATAGAGGGGTTTTGAGCAGCAAGCTTTCCCCAGGAAATTATCTGTGTTGTGGTTTGATTTGATTCTTTGTTTGCTTCATGTGATTGGCGATCGTGTTTAATTTACACAATTGATTTGTAGAAGGATTTAGTATCTAGCTTTAGTACATTGTTAGATCGAATTTAATCCATTGATATACACATGTTTGTATAGTTTCTACACAATGATCACCCATGCTTAATGTCAGCCCATAAAACCAACTCGTTAATAAAAAAATACGCAAATTTATTTTGAATGCACCTTATCTATCATGAGAAATATCATATGAAATTATTTCTAATGCAGAAAATAAATCATGTAATGCATCCTACTCTAACATGCTTAAAATACAATATCAAGTGCTAGGTGTAATCATAGATTCAATGCAACCAACATATCAATTGATTAATACAAGAATGCATGTTTCCATGATTATCTTTGCAATGGAACCAAAAATACAAACGTGAATAATGATATGAGGGGCTACAAGGGCAAGAGGTGGGAAAATAAGAGACCCATATGCCATAGAAAGGAACCCTAGAAGAAGGAAAATACATCGATCGAGAGGATAGAATATGATCCTCTAACCAGGAGATGGAAATGTCAATGATCAGGTACATGAATCTTTGATGAAGAACTATCTCGGGCTTATCATCCTCGGGGTAAGGAGTAAATGACTCAAACATATTTGGAATGATATTATTTTGGTCATTGGGAAAACAACAAGTGGACTCATCATTATATTTGGGGAAAAACCATAATTCTTGTTTTTCCGAAAGGGATACCAACTCTTCATCAAAACTAGGGAAACAATCTTGATCACAAACACCCATTTCTGGGGCAAGGACAAGACAAGGGGAGGAATGCACAAACATGAAGAAAAACCCTTTATCGGTGGCATGAATAAAGGGAGTCCCTTCCTCATTTTCCTTTACAGTAGATTCATCATCCATTCTTGCAACACTTGAGGGCTCTTGGGGTTGAGATCTTCTTCATTATCCTTAGGGGATATGCTTTCCAATTCATATGTCTATTTTTCGGTACTATCCTCAAAGTATACATCAGTCACTTGATCTTGATTATTTGGAGAAGGGTCAATACACTCTTCCTCAAGCCCATAAACACATTCAATGACCTTTTGCTCTTGAAGGGCCACATCCAACATTCAACATATGTCTTCAGGAGAATGGAAACTCGGTCCTTCATGCAACAATAAGTGAGAAGTCAACATTGGAAGAGAAGGAATTCTTTTAGGCTTACATGAACGAATACAATCAGTATTGGGGGAAATGTATAAGATAAACAATTCCAATTGGTCACAAGGTCAAGTTATACACTACAAGGAAAAGACCCTCTAGCAGAGGTTATAAAGGAGGTTTTTAGTGTTATAAATTGGCCAAAATTGTCAAAAAAATATATGCTACCACATCCGTTTCTGGTAATGGAGGTTTTGGTGGAGCTTTTAACAGAAATTCAACATAACTAAAAAAAAATGGGCGGCCGGAGGTTATTACGGATGTTTTTTCATCGGTGCTCTTATCAGGTTTTAACGCACCGGTGCGTATCAGTAGACAGAGCACCGGGGCGGTCGAACAAGAATGCACCGGGCCGTTAAGGAAAATAACAACACCAGGCCTGGTGTTGGTGATACAATGCAGGAGGTCGTTCTAATTGGTCTTGGGATTTGAGCAGTGCCCATAGGTCGTATAAACATGTTGGTGCGTATTCTTATATAAACGCCCCAGTGCATCGTATCACACAAATGCACCGAGGTTTACAATTGGTATCGGTATTTGTGCGGTGCAAATATGCCATACAAATGCACCGGCTCTTATCGACACATAAACGCCCCGGTGCATACTATCACACAAATGCACCGAGATTTGTAATTGGTATCAGTATTCGTGTGGTGCTTATTGGTCATCTAAATGCATCGGTGTATACAGATAGAAAAAAACGCCCCAGTGCATAGTATCACACAGACGCACCGCAATTTATAATTGGTACCGATATTCATGCGGTGCTCATAGGCGGTAAAACAACACCGGTGCGTATAGATACATAAACGCATCAGAGCATCGTACCGCACAAACGCCTCGATATTTTTAACTGGTTTTGGTATTTGTGCGGCCGCGATAGGTAGTATAAACACACCGGTGCGCTTAATAATATAAGCGCACCGGTTTTCATTTCGTATTTTTTAGAAACATCGACTTGTGGCAGTGCAATTATTGTGATTGTTTTAAATTCATTATTCATCAAAAGTCGACACATATTATAACAATATTCATATTAATTAAATTTTTATTAATGGATTTGAATGTGATGTTTAGATTAATTTGTTATATCATATCATAATTATTGTGGTTTTTTAAAATTCATTATTCATCAAAATTCGACACATATATATGTTATAACAATATTCATATGAATTAAATTTTTATTACTGCATTTGAGAACGAAAATGGAGAACACAATAGCAACAATAGAGAATGCAATAGAATAAATTAAAACATTTTTTATTATGTGTGTGTGTGTGTGTGTGTGTGTGTGTGTGAATAAGACATTCTTTGTCATACAAAATGGGATAGTTATTGGTATCCCTTTATCTTTCAATTGGGACACTATGTCCATTACATTAAAGAAAATGTCTGATTTCACAAACATTTTTCCAAAAATAGTACAACGCCTTGCTTTTATATCCAAACATAGTGATCATCATTCTTCGCTTGAACTGCTATCACTGCTATAGCTACTTCCATGACTTGGGTTATTTTTAAAAATGTTTTGTTCACGACGTTGATTGTTTTCTTCTTCTTCACCTTCTTCCATCTATAAACATAAAAATAAACTGTAATGAGTGTATACACATTGGTGAGAATAATGAAAATTGCAATATTAAATAATATACATCAATGTAAATCGAAAAGAAATGACGTACCAATGCAAAAATTGACTCATAAACTAAACACATTCTTTCAAAACCATGTAACATGCCATCTTTCAAGATTTGATCTGTTGGCGCAGTGCCATACTTTGTTTCGTGCAAGTTTTATACCCCATAAGAAATCATATATTTAATATAAAAGATTTATTTTTTCTATTAATTATAGACGTACCTAAGTAAAACAAGATCGATAGATGCTTACAAATTCCACAATTAAGTTATGATATGCCAACATATACAAACAACCCATATTTAAACCAATTTCAATCAATTCCTCTTATGGTTCTTCTTTGTATGTTAGCACCTGTTTGGAGACATTCAATGATGATTTTTGTAAAACAACTTAACAATACAAAAATGAAATCTAGTTAAGTTGTTATAAGGAAGTAACAATTACTCACAAACTTAGATATCAATCTTTTTCTTCCTTGTCGTCCTGTTTTATGTGCTGAATGGGTTCCATTTTCATTTATTTTCTGCAAGAAAATACTTGAAAATTAATATTTAATGTTAAATTGTTTATTTATTTTACCTAATGATCAAAAAATTCAATGATTACATATTACATTTGAAGCACGTTGTTGTTGAGATGGCTTCTCCCGCGATGCAATTTTGTCCATTTTTTTTACCATATCCTTGTACACCTTTTTGGACATTCCTACTGGCATATTTCTGATATCAGCTCGTTCATCTTTTGAGATTTTCATAATCTTCCTGAAAATGTAACATGACAATAAACTATTTAATTTTTATATTGAAATATGAAAAGTAAGTATATCAAAAGTGATATTTATAAATAATTCTAGACAAACATTTAAAGGAATATTACTTTTTCATTCCTTGTTTTTTGTTGTTGTTTGTTTTTGCTTTCTCATTAACCAATTCTCTGGAAATTCTTCGTGTAGTTTACATAAAATTCCGGCTCTTGGAATCATTAGATTGGTTTTTGTATTGTAAGTGGAAAGAACGTCTATACATTCGTTCCACTAGATCCCTCAAACATTTGTAAAAGTTTTTCCCCCTTTCGTTAACCTCCAACACCACTCCAGATAAGCTAAGGAGCAATTCATTTTCATTTGCATGTTCTATTGTTTTTCTTTTCTTAGAACAACATTCATTTTCTGAGTTGTTGGTCCCTGTAGAACATTAAACAGAGACGAATTAATAGACTTTTTCACACACGTTATATTATATTATTAATGAAAACTAAAAAAAGAAACTCATATTGGATCGATAGTATTTTTTCATTCACCTGATTCATCCTTTTGCAATTTTTCCATCAAGCTTATACATTCTTCTGGTCCTAGATCAGAAATAATCTTATCGAGCTTCGTCATTTTGTGGCTCTGCATGATACACATTAAACAATACATATTATTTAAACTTACATATAGTT
Source organism: Pinus albicaulis (assembly GCA_034641835.2). Taxonomy (NCBI): domain Eukaryota; kingdom Viridiplantae; phylum Streptophyta; class Pinopsida; order Pinales; family Pinaceae; genus Pinus; species Pinus albicaulis. The sequence continues at coordinate 22,793 of JAXQQM020070949.1, forward strand.
CAAAATTAATTTTTTTGTAAAAAATTTACAAAGAACTTGCCTTTTTTCCTTTTTATCTTGATGTGTTATCAGTATTTTTGTTACTTGATCTCTTGTCCGTCATTTATTTAACAATATCAAACCTGTATCATGTCAGTCAATAATATATTTTTAAATAAATTGTCAACTTCTCAATTAAAAAAAAAAAAAACTCAAAAAATCGATGTGCCATTCATGGTTAACGCACCAACGTCAGTGCGTGTATGTCTTTACCACGCACCGCAAAAACAATATAATACACCGTACGGTGCTCTATGTCAACAAGAAGCCCCAGTGCGTTACATATCAATGACCGCATCGATTAACCATCATAAAAATAATAAAAATCATCCAGTGTTAGTTTTTTTTAGCATAAATCAGTGCTAAATTTTACATATGGCGCACCGTTAATTTTTATTTTTTTGTTTTTTCACATTACTTATCTGGTGCTCTTGTAAACAACAGAGCACCGGTGCACTACCTTACATAAGGCGTACTCGTAATTTTTTTTTATTTTTATTTTTAAATCATTCCAAAGCCGACATGGATTAGGATACGCCTATGCTAATCGTCCCGTCGGTTGCATGTCTTAGGTCTATATTTAGAAATACAAACCCTATAAATCTAAATTCCTAATTCCTAATTTTGAATCACAGAAAGAAGAAGAAGAAAGGGGAGAAACAAAAAGAAAGTAAGGTTTGTATTTTTTGAAAGTTTTTTTCTTTTTTCGAAACTGAACGTTCGCGGTGCATCATAATGAAATAGTGCACCGACTGCATATTTTTCTAATTTTTTATGACAGTACTTTCGCGGTGCGCTGTGATATCAGAGCGCGCCTATGCACTCTTTCAGATAGGGTGCACCGATTTTTTTTTTTTTTTTTGTATTTTATTTACGCAAGGGCCGACATGCATTGGGATTCGACTATGTAGGTCAACCCGTTCGTTGGATGTCTTAGGTTTATATTTAGCAATATAAACCCTATAAATATAAATTTAAAAGCCCTAATTCTGAAATCATAGCAAGTGGGAGAAGATAGGATAGAAAAAAATAATAATGTAGGGTATGTGTTTTTTTTTTTTTTTTCCAGAACAGTGCGTTGTGCGATGCGCCATAATGTAATAGTGCACCGGTGCCATATGTTACATATGGCGCACTGATAAAAACATAATTTGTTTTTTAATTTTTAATCATTATACTTGCGCGATGTGCTTGTATAACAGAGTGCACCGGTGCGCTATGTTACGAAGGGGGCACCGACGAAAACAAATGTCTTTTTTAAGATTGACGCAAGGGCTGACATGGATTGAGATCTGACTATGCAGATCCTCCCGTTGGTTGCAGGTCTTAGGCTTATATTTAGCAATAAAAACCCTATAAATATAAATTGAAAAACCTTAATTATGAAATCAGAGCAAGTGGGAGAAGAAATTGTAGAAATAAAAATAATGTAGGGTATGTTTGTAAAATGGTTTTTTTCTAAAACAACACATTTTGCGGTGCTCCATAATGTAATGGTGCACCGATGCCATATGTTACGAATGGCGCATTGATAAAAACATATTTTATTTTTTAATTTTTTATCAGTGTACTTCAGCGGTGCGCTTGTATAACAAAGCGCGCCGGTGCGCAATGTTACGCAGGGCGCACCGATGCAAAAAAAATTGTATTTTTTTAAAGATTTATGCAAGGGCCAACATGGATTGGGATCTGACTATGCAAATCGTCCCGTGGGTTGGATTTATTATGAATACAGAAACCCTATAAATCTAAATTTAAAAGAAAGAGGGAGAAAAAATGGCAGAAACAAAAAGAATCTAGGGTTTTGTTTGTAAAAATTGATTTCTTTTTTTATTTTTGTTTCTGAAAACTACAAAAAAGGTAAAAAACTGTAGAAACAAAAAGTTAAAAAAACAATAAGATTTGATTTTGTATTTTACTTCATAAAAAACTAGAGAAAAAATAAAATAAAACAATAGACTTTGATGTCTTATTTCACTACAGAAAAAAGTGAAAAAAAACAATAAACTTTACTCACGTCATTTAAAATTCTATGGTACAGGGTTTGAATTACCAGAGGTTTGGAATTCGGATTGTCTAAATACTTCTGTTCAAACGTATTTCCCTGCTCCATAGTGCTCTCGTGCTCTGTTTGCTCCAGGTATGTATACTACAAATCTCTGGCTGAATTTTTTTGCAAAAATAGTGAAATAATGAAAGGTGTTTAGTATTTAAAGAAATGTTTTATGAAATTATATTTTCGAAAATACTTTGCCGCCCAATTTTCAATTTACCGCTTTTTTTTTCACTTAAAGAAAATAGGGTTGCACTTCTTTTTTTTTTATTGCAGTTTTTCGTTTACCGGTGCGTCCTTTAATTCAACCGCACCGGTGCTACTTTTTACAAAAGCGCATCGGCGCGCAAAATAAAGAACTGGCCGGTGCAGTTATCTAAACAGTATGCACCGGAATTACATTTAGGTTGATGCACCAAAGTTTATTATTGTTTTGCTCAAATGCAGGGAGAAAATATCATATATTATATGAAATGGACAATTCTTCAAAATCCAGCTCGTTCCATAATATTCCTTAAAGTCCTTTGATTCTCTATCATGTGGGCAATAATATTTATTGAATTTGTTTCTTTTTCATATCTAATTGAATTTATGTATGTTTTTATCCATGTAATTATTAATCATACACAACTTAGTAAATTTATAATGTATACAAATTTCTGGGTTCATGCAGTTCATCATGTTAGATTGGATATAAGAATATAATGAAATGCTCCAAACATGAAAGTCTTATGGGGACGCCATAGAATGAGTTTGGTAGATGAAAATGAACAGGTAGCTTACCTATAATGCCACATGTTATAAATCAGGTCAGTGGTAATTATAGTGTAATTGTTTGCATTATATATTGATTAATATGTAATTATTTCAATGTCAAACCAATTTATAATCATGCAATATTGTCAATGTGGTTACAAATTGATTTCATAATATTTTGTACTAATCATGTTCATTTTTTTTTTTTTTTTAATTATTAGGATTCTAGTGATGATGAACGACCTACCTACCATCTTCCGTTGCACCCCACGACAATGTAAAATTGAGAGAAGATTGAATTAAGAGAAAAAATCAGAGAGGAACAATACCAAGAATGGTTGAATTAACCACCGATTCAATTCTCGCTAAGTCCAGATTCACCAATTAGGAATGACTACAACAATAGTAGTTCTTCACAAACTGGCAATGGAGACAATCAAATAGAGGTTGGTATGGATGATTTAGCAGGGATCGACTTCCATGGAACAATGTTGTTAGATGCATTCCAAAATGATGATCAATTTGGGGGATGATGCTCACATCGTGACACCTTTTTGAAAACCATAAATTTAGCTTCACCCTCTCTTTGTTGACAGTCAGTCCAAAGTCTCCCAGTTGAATGTGATACTGCCTTTAAGTGAAGAAAGCAGTTTGACTTTGATGCATATTTCTTGGGTTGTGAGGTAAACACTTTGACTTCCATATATGGTGAAATATATTGATACACTCTGATGAACATTACAAATATTCAAATTTGTGAGCATTAATAATTCTCTGACATTTAATATGCATTGTATCATAGGCTTTAGCAGTCTCTAACTGGGTTATTCAAAGATAAGGTTCTTCCGAGTGATAATGTCTTGCTCGGTAGCTGTGAAGAGGCAAAGAAATTGTTGAAAATGTTGGGTGTTGAGTACATATCATATCATGCATGTCGAAATGATTGTATTCTATATAGAGGAGAATATGCAGATAAAAAGATGTGTTCGAAATGTGGGCATGACAATTATGATAAATCAAATAGAAGGGTAAATCATGTATTGGTCCTCCTTTTAAGATATTGAGGCACATGCCTATAATCCCAAGGATTCAAAGGCTCTTTCGTTGCAAAGAATTAGCTATGTTGCAAGGATGGCATGCCTCACACAGAAGTGATTTGGGAGTTATGCGAATACCAACTGATTCAATAGCTATGAAGCATATAGAGGATACATGGCCTGAAAAATTCAAGAATGAAGTACGAAGTCTACAACTCAGCATAGCCATGGATGGCGTCAACGCATATTCCCTCCAGAACACCAACTATTCTATTTGGCCTGTAGTAGTGATTAATAACAATATCCCCCCATGGTTTTCTGTGAAGAATGAGCATCTTATGTTGGCTCTCATAGTCCCTGGTAGAATACAAGTGAAAAATATGGATGTCTACTTACAACCACTGGTAGATGAATTGAAGGAATTATGGGATGGGATAAATGTATACAATGTATCAAGACCCATCGCAGCAGAGAGGAGGTTTACATTGTATGGCATATGTGCTTACACGACACATGATTATCCAGGCTTAGGATTTTTCTCTGGTAAATTTCATGTTTAATTTATTGATTTGTTTATATATAATGTAACAATATTCTTTCACATATTAGTTATTTAATTCATTGTAATATTATTTGTTATGATCTTCATGATAGTCTTTAACGTGCCATGCATATTAATAATGTATACAAATATAATCTCGCAGGTCTTGTAACAAAAGGGTATTTTGGATGTAAATGTTGTGGACCTTCTCTAAAAGCTAGATGGTCTAAGGACCTACGAAAGCCAGTGTATGATTGCTCCAGTATATTCCTACCAGAACAACAGCCTTACAGAAGAGCAGCATCTGCTTTCAATGGTGAACAAGAAAGAACCCAAAGGCCTCCAATAATGACACCAGCTGAATGGCTTAGAGCATATGAGAGAGAGGAGGAGAAGGAGTTCACATAAATGTTCGATTCAAATGGGGAGCCTAAGTTCAATGATCCAGATTTCTTCAGCACCTATGTGGAGAAATTTCCCATTGGGATGAAAAGGAAATCTATCTTTTATGACCTCCCATATTGGGAGCATCTTAATATTGCCCACTTATTAGATCCCATGCATATATTTAAAAATGTTTCATCTTCTTTATGGAGGCACATATCATCGAAACAAAGTGACACATTTGTAGGTTTTAACCCTGAACAGAAATTATCTACACATGAATCTTATAACAGAAAATAAACAATAGTGAGAGCATAAAACATAAAACAGATAAACACAAAGATTTCCCCTGGATCCCAAATTGGGACGACTAGCTTGATTTTTCATTCTATTCCCTTTAGTGTTACAACACATATATATACATGCCGAAGCATACATAAACCCCAATACATAAACCCTGGATTAGAACATAACCGTATTTCCCTTGACCAGATCTACAAAAATACCAGGGGACGAAAACCATCATGCCCCAATACCATGTGCAAAACCATGCACAAAACCATGGACGCGGACTACCCACCGGAAATTAAGGACCAAAAATTTTCGCTGGGGCGCTGGTCCCTCTAATTCATGGTTTTTCAAAGAAGGTGATGTCCCATGGATTTAAAAAAAAGATGACATATCTTTTGCAAAGGAAGTTATAATGGATGTGAGGGTGCTAATTTCATATGGGTCTTCACTACGACGTTGCTTCACCATGGATGACCATTTGTCGGGGTTGAAATCGCATGACCATTTAAATCTTCTAAGAGTACGTATAATTTCAAAAGCATGATTTTATTATTTGTTATATTAATAAATTTTATCCCATGCTGTGATCATAAAACATAACTAATTTTGTAAATTATTGCACATTTTTATAACTTTGCAGTGTCATTATCCTTTGTTTGTGTGTGGGTGTGTGAAACATGAATTCCCTCAAGACCTAGGACGTGCCATATCTAAATTATCTGCATTTGTACGTAGGATCACGTCAAAGGAGATTCATGTGGCTAGCATTCCACGGTGGCGTCAAGAGATAGTTGAGATTGTTTGTATGTTTGAGAAGGAACTTTCGACGAATTTCATGGACTTACAGGTTCATCTTCTAATCCACCTGGTAGATGAGGTTGAATTAGTTGGGGTTGTTTCTTGTCGTTGGATGTTCTTCTTAGAGAGGTACATGAAAAAATTGAAAGGTTTTGTTCGACAAAGGGCAAAACCCGAGGGGTCTATGGCAGAGGGGTACATATCGTATGAGAATTTCTACTATGCCAGTGAGTACATCAAGCAGTTCGAAAACAAACCAGGTGCAGTGATTTGGAGCAATGAATTGGATGAAGGCAAAAGAGAAGGAGAGTTGCTCCAAACAAGTGAAAAAAAAAGCGCTTGACAAAGAGTAAGCGACTTATAATTTTTCAAATTTACAAAAAGTAATTAATTATATTCATGTTGAACTTCAATTTAATGTATATTTTGATCTCTAAGTACTATATAGTGTTGGTTTGATTTCATCAGCGAATGCAGAAATTGAAGCAATCAATAAATTCATTCTTTACAATTCTGAAGCGACACAACCGTGGGTCGCATTGTATGAACAAAAAAGAATGAAATGAGATAGTGACAAGAAATAATTCAGACGGTTGAATGGTAGAAGCGTGCCTTATCCCGATCATTTAAAGGAAAATATGCCAAAAATATGCCCCAACAGTTGGGTTGCTGACCAAGTCAGAGAGAAATACGGTGCTATCGGTCGTTACCCGCGTGCTGAAGAGGATGAACTAAATGTAGGGATCGGGTGCAGTAACTCGGTAATAATTTATATGTAAATTTGAAACTTATATTAAGACATCTACATTTCATATTTTAACTGTTAGATTATTATTTATAAGACACATGACACTTATATGATTTTTTAAACTTTTTTTATAATAGGTGCATTTGTTCCCATCTATGTGGGCATATGGACACCATTTTCGCACAGAAAATTCCGATGCTGGAAACATCACACAAGACTGTGGAGGGGAAGTCGAGTTCGATCAATCTAGTCGATCTAACCACCATGATCAACAACTAGTAAGAGGGACGTTAAGTTACGTCGGAAAGATACAAGAGATCATTGAAGTGGATTTTTCTTCTTTCCAATGTGTTATTTTTAGGTGCAAGTGGTGGGACACCTTTGATCGGAATAATGTAAAGGAAGATCACGATAGTAGGCTGATATGTATCAACTCTATAAATATGTGGGATGAAGCTAAGGAGCCCTATGTTTTCCCTAAACACTGCAACCAGGTGTTTTTCTATCCAGATGAGTTGTATAGGGATTGGTGGTTCGTATTGACACATGACCCTAGATCAAAAAATAATTTTGAGAACAATAGTGTTATCATGCCATGCGAGCTAGAAGATAATGAGGGTTATCATGAGAACCGAGAGTGATATGGTACAATATGTGTTATTTCATCAATATTTATACTTTTTAAGATGATTTTTTTGAAATATTAATGTAATATGTATTTTGAATTAATTGGTTTTGCATTTTGTTAATGTTAAAACCAATAATTCACTTGATAATTTGGTATTTTGTACTTGATCTCAAAAATAATGGAGTACTGTATAAATCAATTATTTTCTTGTACCTAAGATCATAATAAAATAATGATAATTCTAATTAATTACAGGAATTTATTTGCATTATTTTCTAAATTTCCTTATGTGACAATAAATCATATTGTTCTATATTTATTATTTTACAATTATTTAAAATTTACAAATTTACAAATTTAAAAATTTTAATAAATTCATTTCACATTAATACAATTAAAATTTTACAAATATTTTACATACAATTAGAATTAGAATTAGAATTACAATTTTACAATTTCACGTACAATAACAATTTTAGAATTTTACATATATACAATTACAATTACAATTTTAGAAATTTACATATATATCATTACAATTACAATTTTAGAATTTTAAATACAATTAGAAATACAAATATTACAAATTTACAATATCATGATCATTTGGTATTTATAAATTAATTAATAAACATCACGTTCATGATAAGCATCGTACAAACATCATATTTGACTAAAAAACACATTCAAAATCGCTTACTACATCATCGTGATCATGATCATCTAACAAAACACAATTAACAGTATATATTAACATCATCAGTACAACACAAACATCAAATATACATCTCATGCTATCACATCCACATCTATCTACAAGCTGCACATTAAATGAACATATCTAACATGACCTAACAACATACACATAATGATGATCACCAACATGTAAATTAAGTACAACTGGAAAAATGAACATAAAATACATGGATCATATATATATATATAGAGAGAGAGAGAACTGAATAATGGTAAAAATATACAACTGTAATATAAATGTCATGGATCAGCCAATGACCAAGCCTCATCTCCATGATGACTGTTGGTAGATGCTACTGGAGGCTTTGCATGCAAATCTGGCGCAGCGCGAGGCCGTGAATGATCATGAGATGTCGGTGGTACGCTTTGCCTCGCAGACTGTCCATCATGTGCTGCGGCTCGCTCGTAACGTGCGACAGTCATCGTCAGTCGCGTAAAATATGTCGTAACTCCTACGACATGCCGCATCAGGCTGTACATGTCACGCGACATGCCTCTCCACATCTGTAAGAGCCTATCATCGACCTCTATATCTGTGAAATCAGCGGGGCGAATGCCCGCCTCAACAAGCAATACAATGAGTTGGTCACCCAACTCCATCCTGTATCTAGCATTGCTCATACGTCGATCGCGGGCCGGTGCACCAACAGGAGCAGGTCTCTGATCATCTGCACCAGCCTCCTGCTGATCCTCGGCATCAAGATCCACAACTGGATCAGGTGGTGGTGGCGGCATCTCCTCTCCATCATAAGAGGCAATCTCTGCAAAATATATACAAGTACACAACAATAATTAGACAATTTCATTACACAATTTAATAAAAACAAGTTAAAGAAAATGTTAGAATAAATTTAAATAAAATAGTAATATTACCTTTATCATCTGGCGGCTCATCATCTATGAAGAGGATGTTGGCACACCCTCGCCAATCCAACCCCGCATAAGGACAGGGGACCATAATGAAGGGATGATCATCAAAACTGGCTATCAACCCCAGTGCATCATCTGATATCCTCGTTGGAAACAGAGTCTCCTCCCTCGTGGGCATCATCTACCCCCACATATGCATATGTGCCTCAGTCATTGGCCTACGAGGTTGCCGAAGAAAAGAAGGTCTCGTCTCTGGAAACCTCTCAAAAAATCTCTGAAGCAAAAGGGAAGTTTACCCTCCCTTGTGCACGAGCACAACATCTATCTAATGTTGTACAAAACTACCGTAAAAAGATGGCAGACCACCTGATAAGTTGTGGCTGCTGTAGTAAAGAATCAACATAATATAAAAGCTGGCAACTAATGCATTGCCCATCAGTAGTGTTGTGCGAAATGGTCGAAATGATAAGTAATAGACACTGGACCTCCTCACCACCAAATGCACCAATACGTAATTGTTTTCCAGAGACCTGAAAATCTTAAGGAGACAATATGTCTGCTTTAATGTATCTCTGGGAGTAAACTAACTGACTCCCTGCCACACAGCCAGCTGGAACCTTGGGGAACAAGGGAAAATCCACCCCTCTCCTCAAAAGCCCTGTAATAAAATAAACATCCTCCTCAGTGGGCGTGTACCACTGGTCGATACCAACTCGGAAAGCCTGTTGCTGGGCATTCCACCTTCGGATAAGATGTCTCAAAAGACCACTATGGAACTTTAGGGAAGTAGCCTCCTCATAGAACTTGAGGAGGCCAACTTGCCTTAGGAGCCCCTGTGTCGCTTCTGTAATAGGGCGAGGGTACGCATCTCTCTCCCTCTCTCTTGCCTTCCGCAGGCGAACCATGTCATATTGTTCCGCTTGTTGTTGTTGTTGTTGCTCCTCTTCTCTCCTTTCACGTCTTTGAATGATTGACATATTAAACATAATTTTTTAATTAAATGACACATGTATTTACAAATATACGTATATAAATATTTTTTGAAAAATAAATAAAACAAGAGACGGTGTGCCAAAAACACAGTCACGCACCAGTAACGGTGCGTCCCTACCCAGAGACGCACTGCCTACGATGCACATAATGATATAAAAAACATCGGGCGCGGTGCTCCAGAAAATATTTTTAGCGCACCATTCACTAAGTGCGGTGTCAGGAGGCCAGTGCGCTGACTTCACTATACGCCCGGGGGCTTATAGCTAAGTCAGCACACTGCCCTCCTGCCACTGTACATAGTCGTACGGTGCGGCCAGGTATACGAGCGCACCGCTCTTTGTCGTAAAATTTACAATAACACGGTGCACCTTTGGAATCCGCCCCGGAACCGGTGCGGATACACTTAGCACCGGTTTACCATCCTGAATCGTTGACAATTTCAAATGGCAGTTCTGAGCACCTAAAAACCTACGTGCCCCGGGGCGGATAATTTCATCAACGCACCAGGTGTCCGAGATTCAAGATTGTCAACGATGCGTCCAGGTAAATGACCGCACCGCACTTTTTAAAAATTTAAAATTACACCGTGCGCCTCACGGTATTGCCCCGGAACCGGTGTGGACGCCTTCAGCACCGGGTGCGGTGTGGCCTATAAAATTACAGGCAGCACCGCAACCGGTGTGAGCCGAACGGCTCGAGCGCACATCATGACAATTTTTTTTTTTTTAATGGTTAATATTAAGGTTTATTCAAATTCTAATCCGCTAAAAGTTTAATTATGGAAAAACTAGAAAAATACCTGTACATTTATCCATCGAGGAGGCATATTGGCTGTACAATTTAAAAAAGAAAATTTGTCCACTATTTTATAAAATTTAAGCTGGAGATTGGTGGCAATGTACAGCAGCAATGCGTGCAATAAGTGCAATGGGAGCACGGATGTCAGTGCGGCTCAAGCAAGGATAACTTGCATCGGTGTTTGAGAGCTCTATAGCATTTAGAAAAAGGTGAAACATGTGGTTTTTTGGCCGTATTTTTTTTTAATAACCTTATTACGGTGTGTTAGGTTTTAACTGGACTACTGGTGCATTCTATTAATGCTGCACCGGGCTCTTTCTGTTTTCCCGCGCTTTTAGGAAGCACCGGGGCGGCGTAACTGTCACGCACCAGTGTGCTATAGTAACGAGACGCACCGGTAACGGCATCCGGTGAACCAATCATTTTTGCGGTTTTTGGGCCGTAATTTTCTTAGTTAACCCTATTCCAGTGCGCAGGATTTTTACAGCAGTACTCGTGCGTTTCCTGTATGTCGCGCCAGGCTCTTTCTGTTTCGCGCGCTTTTAAGAGGCACCGGGGCTGCGTATTTTTAATGCACTTGTGCTCTACAGTAATATGACGCACCGGTAACAATGTCCAATGAACCAATGATTTATGCGGTTTTCTGGCTGTACATTTTTTTTATTTAACCCTATTCCGGTGCGCGAGATGTTTTCTGGAGTACCTGTGCGTTGTATATATGTCGCACCGTGGTCTTTATGTTTTCGCGCACTTTTAGGAGGCACCGGGGCGGAAATTTTTTAAAGCACCGGTGCTCTACATTATCATGACACATCGGTAACAGTGTCTGGTGAACCAATGATTTATGCAGGTTTTTGGCCGTAATTTTTTTTTTATTTAACCCTATTTCGATGTGCGGCATTTATGGGGATCTCGGTGCGTTTCCATCATTCCGCCCCAAGAATTTTATGTTCTGCTCGCTTTTATGACGCACCGGGGCGTCACAATGTGACGCACTGGGGTTGTACAGTAACCTGACGCACCGGTAACGGTGCCCGGCGAACCAATGATTTTTGCTGTTTTTTGGCCGTAATTTTAATTGTTTTAAACCCTTTTCCGGTGCACGACATTTACTGGTATCCCGGTGCGTTTCGGTCATTCGGCACCAGGTCATTTATGTTCTGTGCGCTTTTTATGAAGCACCGAGGCTGAAAATATGACACACACCGGCGCGGTTGCTGAATTAAAAGCAACGAGAGGGTGTGTATGGAGCGCACTGTTTCCGGTGTGCCAATGTTTTATGCAGTTTTTTTGCCGTAATTTTTTTATTTAACCATCCACCGATGGGCGTGGTTTGTGGGCGCCCTGGTGCGTTTCATTTATTCCACACCGGGAGGTATCTATGCAGTCGACATGTAAAGCGCCGGTGCTCTACAAAAATAAAACGCACCAGGCCTGTGTGTACGGAGCGCACGGTGTCCGGTGTGCCAATTTTTGTAATGCATCAGTGATTTGTCATATTGAACACACCTGTGCATTTTAGGTTGATAAGAGCACCGGACGAAATACATCCGCAAAAACCTCCGCCCGCCAACCTCCTCTAGGATCCTTCGCTAGAATCGGACGTCTGGGTATTTTTCTGTGGGGTTCCTAAAAAACATTTGCTAGAGGGTCTTTTCCTTGTAACCCTAACTTTTGGTGACAAGCCCACCAAACTAGCTCAGACATGAAATGATAATCATCCTAATAGGTCAACTGATGTTGTCGGGCCTTCTAGGAGGCATACTGGGGTCCATGGGTGCCATAATGATGCATAAGACCCATAAAAAGTGTTGGACAAGGGGGTGGCCCCTTATTTTCCAAACAATAAACCTGTGGTTCTCCTTGTGGATGCAGGGGCACACAAATGACCTCATGGGTCTCCAAATGAGTCGAAGATTCATGTAGATTCTGGAATAAATGTTTCTGTGTCATCATACAAGCCCTGGGGCACCCTCCAAGTGTGTGGTGCACCTATGGGGTCAACTGAGCATAGTGCATCTTCCTTGTCCAAGAGTGGATCTATAGCAATATATGAACATCTGAAGGGATCCATGGGGTGTTTTCGACTACCGTGGAGGCTCATGGATCTCAACACACACCCTACATATGCCAATGTCCCTATGGAGGATTAGGACCCGATATAGGGAGACCAAACCCAAAATGGACACCACCTGCAATCATGTATAAGTTCCAATGCATCCCTTAGCCCTTCAATACAACAAGTCATTAGAGTAATCAGGTAAAAGAGCTTACAAATCATGGACAACATGTGCACACTTCATAATGGCCTGCCCTTCCATAGTGGGCTTTGGGATGTGCTACTATCTTCGGGCTCAAAAGGGGGTTAACTAAGCACCTTATTAGGTGGTTTCATCCTTTAGAGGGGACAATATGTCCAAGATCAATCCCTCAGATGGTGGTGGTATATGATCAAGATGTGAAATGGAGTAGGGAATGATAGGGGCATCTTGGGCCACATATTGGGGCATATGGGTAGCCAAGAAAAGGGAATCCCACACCTGGGTACCTAATGTGTAGGAGGGAGAAATCGTGCTACATGAGGTGCCCTGGGCTTGATTTTTCCACCCTTATTTATATGTCTTTTATGATTTTTCTTTAGTAAATCTCTCAGGCTCAAAGGACAAGAGCATGATGTGTGAGATATAGCAATAAACACCCTGACTTTGGTAGAGTGGTTCATTGCCCTCCAGGGGTTGGGGTAGTCAAGGGTTCCTGAATGATAAAGGAGGCTCATCTAGGGCCTATGGAACCATAGTGATGGCCATGAGAGAGATGTAGAGCTCATGCATTGTTTATTTCCCATGTGCTGGATATTTTTGTCCCGACCATCTTTTTCATTTTGTGGTACAATTTCTTGTTGAATTTAGCCATTTTTTGCATTTTATGGTACATTTTGTTTTTGAATGTGGCCATGTTTGTTTTTTATTTTCTTTTTTAGTTGCTTCAACCTCCAAGGCATTGTTCCAAGTCTGACCCAAGGTGGGGGCATGGGAGAGGGGAGGCTAAGCCCATGTGGATCCAGTGTGGGAATGTGGACCCAGGTCGGAGATATGATGAATGGGGTTATGCTGAATGGAAATAGGGGTAATCTAGTTGGATATGGGAGCGGGACCACACAACCAAAGTTAGGGTTTCTCAAGGAGAACCACCCTAGAACCAAATGGTCAGTAAAGGAGATCCCACTAGACTAAAGCACAAAGGTAACATCCAAAATAAGTCAAGGGGACAAAAGCACAAACCAAGTCCATTGTTTCCACCAAATCCCCCCATCAATCCATGTCCAAAAGTGTCCATGATAATTAAACCCAATACTCAATTACCAAATGACAAGTCATACCTTTAGGTTTGGGAGGCCCACCTTCAAACATAATATCAATACAGATGGGTGCGGGACCACATGGTTGGCTCAGGTGGCAGATAAATGGCATAATGAGCTAGTTGAGGGCTGCAATGGATTGTTGGATGTCAGCTCAGGTCCATCATGGAGAAAAATTTCTGCTAGGGATATCACCCACAAAGTGGTGAGTAACATCTGGCTCCAACTGGGACGTGATCTCTCTAATAAGTGAGTGAAGCTACTTGAACGAGAGGTCACGAGAACTCCATCAATCTCTTGGTCACCGTAGACCTCTTACCTACATGTGTCAATGATCAAAGTCACGAGGAAGCTTGTTTTTCACAGTGTTCAATGTGTTGAATTCCAACAAGAAATTGCAACACACACTAGTGTGAAACCAATAGGTCCTAGCGATACATTAGTGTGATGGCCAAATTAATTAATTAATTTGGTGCTGTGTCTAATTTAATTTTCCCTTAATTAAATTGGACAATAAAATGTAATGTTATCTCATGATCACTTGCAATAGTTAACTGAGTGTGATAAACTCAATTAGCTCATGTATTTCGAGTTGAGGGTGGTTGGTGAGGTATGCAGAGTAATTCTATTAGTTATGGAGTTCTAATTGCAGTTGGTGAATTAGTTTAATGCACCTATAATCAATTAACTCAGTTAGGTGAGTTAGAGTCAGTTGAACTAGTTGTAACTGTTTGTTGCACTAGTGAGAGATCAAGTGAATTAAATATTTTTTAATTCACAATCAGTGATCTTCCATGCAACTGATGATTTACTATTAATAGTTGCATGCATGTCAGTTCTAGTGGAGACCTAGATGACACAAAGGTTAAAGAGAGGTTAATTATTGCTTGTGTGATTAGTAGGTTTCTTGCATGCAACCAAACATCCATTGGAGTGCCCATGATCCTTACGTAGTTTTGGAAGGCCAAAAATTCCTAAAGAATAGGGATTGCATTCATCAAGAATTGCGCAAGCAAGGCAGGTTGTTTAGAAGCTGAGAATTGGCTAAGTGTTGGCCAATTTTGTCCAGGACAGTGTGAGACAGTTGTGAGAGTGCATGAGATTGTTGTGATAAGAGTGCATTGTAATTGTTTCATGATTCCATGGTCAATATACAATAGAATATAGAGGGGTTTTGAGCAGCAATCTTTCGCTAGGAAATTATCTGTGTTGTGGTTTGATTTTATTCTTTGTTTGCTTCATGTGATTGGCGATCGTGTTTAATTTACACAATTGATTTGTAGAAGGATTTAGTATCTAGCTTTAGTACATTGTTAGATCGGATTTAATCCATTGATATACACATGTTTGTATAGTTTCTACACAATGATCACCCATGCTTAATGTCAGCCCATAAAACCAACTCGTAAATAAAAAATACACAAATTTATTTTGAATGCACCTTATCTATCATGAGAAATATCATATGAAATTATTTCTAATGCAGAAAATAAATCATGTAATGCATCCTACTCTAACATGCTTAAAATACAATATCAAGTGCTAGGTGTAATCATAGATCCAATGCAACCAACATATCAATTGATTAATACAAGAATGCATGTTTCCATGATTATCTTTGCAATGGAACCAAAAATACAAATGTGAATAATGATATGAGGGGCTACAAGGGCAGGAGGTGGGAAAATAAGAGACCCATATGCCATAGAAAGGAACCCTGGAAGAAGGAAAATACATCGATCGAGATGATAGAATATGATCCTCTAACCAGGAGATGGAAATGTCAATGATTAGGTACATGAATCTTTGATGAAGAACTATCTCGGGCTTATCATCCTCGGGGTAAGGATTAAATGACTCAAACATATTTGGAATGATATTATTTTGGTCATTGGGAAAACAAGAAGTGGACTCATCATTGTATTTGGGGAAAAAACATGATTCTTGTTTTTCCGAAAGGGATACCAACTCTTCATCAAAACAAGGGGAACA
This sequence comes from Pinus albicaulis, assembly GCA_034641835.2. Taxonomy (NCBI): domain Eukaryota; kingdom Viridiplantae; phylum Streptophyta; class Pinopsida; order Pinales; family Pinaceae; genus Pinus; species Pinus albicaulis. The sequence continues at coordinate 38,835 of JAXQQM020070949.1, forward strand.
AACTTGATCACAAACACCCATTTCTGGGGCAAGGAAAAGACAAGGGGAGGAATGCTCAAACATGAAGAAAAACCCTTTATCGGTGGCATGAATAAAGGGAGTCCCTTCCTCATTTTCCTTTACAATAGAGTCATCATCCATTCTTGCAACACCCGAGAGCTCTCGGGGTCGAGATCTTCTTCATTATCCTTAGGGGATATGCTTTCCAATTCATATGTCTCTTTTTCGGTACTATCCTCAAAGTATACATCAGTCACTTGATCTTGATTATTTGGAGAAGGGTCAATACACTCTTCCTCGAGCCCATAAACACATTCAATGACCTTTTTCTCTTGAAGGGCCACATCCAACATTTGGCATATGTCTTCATGAGAATGGAAACCCGGCCCTTCATGCAACAATAAGTGCGTAGTCAACATTGGAAGAGAAGGAATTCTTTTAGGCTTACATGACTCAATACAATCGGTATTGGGGGAAATGGATAAGACAAACAATTCCAATTGGTCACAAGGTCGAGTTATATTTTTCTTTGAGAGATGCCTCATGAACATTACCATGTGATTGGCTATGGAATATGGTTCCCCATCGAATGTTGAGATACTCATCATGGATTTTGATGAGGGATATATTGGGATCCCTGTAATATCTATGGCGAGAATATATGTGGTCAATATGTTGTTGGGTCCTTAATGACATGGGAGTCACTAGGGTGAATGAAATTGCCTTGACAAATGTTTTCTTCACCCTACAAGCATCAACCTTAAAGTTCAGTGAAGAACTAGGGATTTGTTCTTCCAATGGAGTCACCAATAATGTTATGCCAATATGTCATATATGGAACAAAACACACATTTCATGTCCCTGACAACGATGCCATAAATGTTACCACTCAAGCTAGCAGGGGGTCTAAAGGGGGCTCCTAAGAGGGAAATTGTTAGGACAAGGGAAACAGTGGAGGCTTGGCCCATTGTCACCACAACTAAGGATCCTTTCTCTTTACAAAATTTCACCAATGGCATCTTTTCAGGCCTAACCCAAGGTGCAGACATGGGAGAAGGGAGGCTAACCCTATGTGGACCCAGTGCGGGAATGTGGACCCAGGTGAAAGATATGATGAATGGGGTTATGGTGAACGGAAATAGGGGTAATGCAGGTGGATATGGGAGCATGTCCACACAACAAAATTCATGGTTTCTCAAGGAGAACCACCCTAGAACCAAATGGACAATAAAGTAAATCCCACTTGACTAAAGAACAAAGGTAACATCCAAAAGAAGTCAAGGGCACAAAAGCACAAACCAAGTCCACTCTTTCCGTCGAATCCCCCCATCAATCCATGTCCAAAAGTGTCAATGATAAGTAAACCCAATACTCAATTACCAAATGACAAGATATACCTTTAGGTTCATGAGGCCCACCTTCAAACATACAATCAATACAAATGGGTGAGGAACCACATGGTTGGCTCGGAAGGCAGAGAAATGACATAATGAGATAGATAATGGTTGCAATTGGTTGTTGGCTGCCAAATGAGGTCCATCAAGGAGAAAATTTCTTCTAGGGATATCACCCACGAAGTGGTGGGTAACGGGTATTAAAGTCAGTTCCTTCTATATTAGCGTAATAGCAGAAAGGAAGATCGAAGTCATAAGAATGGCCAGTCAGGAAGGGTTTTTTACAAACAAAGCTCCTTTGTTTAATGGTACCAATTATACTTTTTGGAAAGTTACAATGCAAACATATTTAATGTTACTTAAAGTAGATGTATGGGGTGCAATAGAGCATGGGTATGAGAAACCACTAGTTATTGTAGATAAATATGATAAATTGGAATTTTCCTTCATTCTGAAAGTCATTAATGCTATCCTTAGTGGGCTAGCTGAGTTAGAATTTGTAAAACTAATGCATTGTAAGAATGTTAAAGAAATGTGGGATAAATTAAAAAACATTCATGAAGGAGATGATAAAGTGAAATTCGCCAAATTACAAATTTACAAAATGCAATTTGAGTCCTTGAGAATGAATGATGATGAAGACATAGCTATTTTTTTTCTCCAAGTTGATAAAATTGTTAATGTTTTGAAGGGTCTGGATGAAAAAATTGAGTTCACAATAGTACAAAAGGTTTTGGGATCACTCCCTACCAATTTTAATCCCAAAGTATTAGTGATTGAAGAGATGTCTAATATTTAAACTTTAACAATGGATCAAGCTCTTTAACAACATACAAAATGAGGATTACAAAAGGAAAGTCTACATCAAGAGATGCAACATTTAAATCAGATAAGAAATCTGCAGGAGACCAAGAGTGCTCATGTTCAAGCTAAGATGAACAAGAAGCAAAATTTGTGAAAAGCATGAAGAATGGGATTGGTAAGTACAAAGGAAAAATTCCTTTTACGTGCTTTCACTGGAAAAGAGCAGGGAATTATGCCTAAAAAAGTCCATTGAAGAAGGAGGAAAAAAATTCAAAAGGTAAAGAAAAGAGTAAATATAAGAGAGTAAAAAATATTATGGCCCTAGTGTCTTAAACTGGAAAACATATTGTGAGTTGAGTGGAGAAGAAGAGGGTGAAGTTGACCTTGAATGACTGCTCATTAGTGCTCTAGAAGAAATTAATACACTCAATGATCCGGATTTATGCAAGAATGCAACATAATACACATATAACCATAAATATAAAAATGCAGTGGAAATAACACTTCATTTCATTACTATCAAAGAACTGAAATTTGTTTACAGACATAATGGAAATAAACTAGCTAGGGCGCTGGTAGCTTATCTCTGAGAAGAGATGTGGTGGCTACAGGCCTTCGAAATCTGTGTTACAATGAGGCTAAAAGGACTATATATTATTGAGAAACAATGTAAAACCCTAAACATCAAAAAACCTAACCCTAGGAGTTGAAACGCCATAATATGGGCCTCATTTCAGTGTTGTATTGCCAACAACACCACCCAAAAATTTGGGTATATTTAAAATTTCGGGTTCCCCCTCTGCTCGCCTAGGCGTCAAAGTCTTTCACCTGACCTGCAGTCAATGACATCCCGCCGACCTATCTCTAACCCCTCATGAGTTGTCTCATCACCATGACTTGATGTTGTCGCTGCAATCACGCCATATGTGGGAGGGATCATCTAGCGTGCGCTCGAACGCTCTTACCGCAATTGCGCCATGAGCACTTTCAAACGAAAACACTTTTGTGTATTTGAAATTAAAGGTCCTCTCATCGTGAGTCATTAAGCATGTTGACTGGATACGTATTTTAAGCTCGTTAATTTCATATGTTTTATCTAGCGACACCATTATCAAAGAGTAATTGTGATTGTCGTAATGTTCTACATAGGTCGACCCCACGGGTAACAGACTCCTCAGTCGTGTCGCGACATCGAGGGAAATGAAATTGAGCTCAACGACGAGGCCAAAGTTGCAGAACAGGGGAGGAGGAGGAGCAAGTGACCAGTACTGTTAAAAGGAGAATAGTGTGATATGTGTCGATCAGAGAAAGAACCTTTTATGTCACCAACGCAAGAGGTTTTCTTCATTAGTGCACACCAGAATTTTGGAGATCCTGCACAATGTCAGCTCCGTGTCGATGTCTGTACACAAAGGAACATATGTCGCCATTTCGACAAGTCTAGCATTAATTATAGCCCGGTGAACAAAGAAAACTCAGGATATCTCCCTGAGGAGTGACAATCTCATTCAAGGTGTTCTCGTGCCAAGTAGCAGTGCGAAAGCATACGTGTTCTGGGGCAAGCCAACGACAGGGTTTAAATATGTGAACGCACCCTTTAGAAGCAACGTTTATGAATCCTAAGCTACATGGTGTGGAATTATTTATGCTGTGAGGAGTACAACGTGGAGCAATGAAATGGCCTTAAAACCCTAGTCTCCTTTACTCTTTCATATCCATAAAGTTTGTCTATGTGGGACCACATGATGATGGAGAGTTTCAGATTGAACCTAAAAGGTTATGTTTACATGCATACACATTTTAGTAACTACGCACATTGGTGCATATGCAAATAAGTCTTTGGAACCACAAGGTAGGAAGGGTCAATGTTAAAAGAGCCATCAATGTGGCTTGAGAAACATCTTTCAAAACAAGCAGCCTTCGTATGATGAGGTAAAGCAAATGATCAAGGGTCGAAAGCATATGGTTTCGAAAACCATAAAATATCCTGGAGCAAAACTAAATAATAAAATGATGAAGGGCGCACATTCAAATGGACAACGGTGATGTTGTATTTTTAAATACCAAAGTACAAAACCATGAAGTTTCCAAAGCATATGAAAAAGCGGTCCAACGTTATGATAAAGACATATGGTTTCAAAAAACCATAAGCTAGTTACAAATAGGCGCGATGTGTTGGTCAACTGCACGTTGGGAGAATGGCACAAACTACATGGCCACGTAATGCGGAGTCCAACGTCGTTGGCATGTAAATGCGTGGAACAACTATACATTAGAAAACGGTCAAAGTTTTCAACTAAAATGTGGAACAGATCTACACCAACACGTGCCATGGACGTAGGAATTTCGATGATGGAATTTCGAACCACGATAAACGCTGGAGTGGATATATGAAAGCACAACTAACTCACTGCAGCGTCGTGAAAATTGTGGTCAAAGGAAAGCAGAATAAACAATCCAGCAGCGTACGTTAAAGCACATGGTTTCAAAAAAACATGTGAGATGGCGGATATAAAACCATATCAAACGCTGCAAATAGGCTCAAATATCTGCATGAAGCATTCGGAGCATGTATATATATACGGGGTGGTTAAACACTACGGAGCAGAACGTGACAACCAATCTAGAGCGGAGGGTTGACGGACCTACGACGGCCATAATTTAACAACCATCAAGCAGTTGTAATCAAAAGAAATGCAGAATCGTATGAAGACATTACAAACGAGGACGATTTTTAATCTTTGGTAAATGCTTGGAAATAGAGGGTCGTGTTCAAACCATCCGGAGCGTATATTGATATAGTGGTCCAAATGCATTGTTTTAAAAACACGGGGCATCAAGAAATATTATATGATAGCGCCATGAATACAAACAGAGATGTCATATTCGAATGCCACGTGTCGATAAGGTTTGTTTTCATAGACGTGGTCACCATGACAGCAGGATATAACCTATGAAAACACGTCTGCGGAATCTGGAGGGTTATAAATCCCCAGCCAGTCCATGTCAGAAGAAGAGGACGATGAATTTGCAGTCCAGGTGAGAGTGAGCGTCACATTGTCTCCTGAGCGGTTCAACATTTTTGGAGAGGATTCCAAAGTTAACAACCCATCCGCCGGCCCGATCATCAGATTCACCAACGCTACAGATACAATTATGTTTGGTTCATCGAATTTCGTTCTTCTACCCATTTCATCTCACAACCAAATTTGCAAATGCAACGCAAACTACCTGGGTTGCAACAGATTTGTAGAGAATACGCAGAGAGAAGTGAAATCAGAGTTTGAGTTTTAAGAAGGCTGTACTTAGCCATCACCCAGTAGAGAATACAACAGATTTGTAGAGACTACACACCGAGAAAGCAGGCGATTTTGTTAATGTTAAAACTCCAATGGAGGCGTTATGTGCTTCTGACACTGCAGAAGATATTCACCGGGTGCATGCTCGTTGCGCGGTCTGCATGGAGGAATAAATCTGCAAAAATCGCACGCCTTTTGATGATGGTATCCCCAAAACAGCCATACCTCTGTGATGGAGGGTGGTATGCGTATAACAGGGGGTCTAGGATTTATTTCCGCTGTTGTTTTCAAACACACCATTCGTGTAGACTGTTCCAAGGAAACCCAACGGAAACCCAACGACATGCTGGATTAAATATCGGATATAACGCATCTAGTTGGCAGACTTTCTTTAAAAGGTTTCCGCACGATCAGTATGCATGTGCTGTTTCTAGGTCGATCAAGCATTGCGCCAGAACAAATAATAGTAAATGAAGCGTGGAGTATGGAAAGATCGATTTGGAATGGGTTATTTGATTCGATGGAGAGAGTAAAAGCGCTTCACATGCACTGATACTGAGCGTATGCAGAAACGGTCGCTGAGTCGCATGGTGGGTGGAGCAAAATGAAAATGTGATTTGCAACCCTGAGCAGTGGCGCGACCCATTCAGGTCGCTAAGTCGCAATCCATGCCACTGGGCAAGAAGCGCGACCATGTGACTGTGCGACTCCCTTGAGGTCATAGGTCGCAGAATGTCATGCCCATGGAAAGCTGCGACCCAAGGCATTCTCCTACCACGCGACCCCATTTCTTAGTCAGAAAACGCAGTTTCATGCACTAAAATCGGCTCCATAATGATCGTCCACGTGTTTGTTCATGCTGAACTGGGTAGCGTGAATTCCTACTCCCCTCTCCATGCCGCGTTACACGGACGCAGCCTGCCCAACGCATGCTGCCATGTAGAAGCAAAAAGAATGTATTGCAGAGATGAATGCTGAGAAAAGGATAACGAAAATGCAGTTCTGGTATTGACAACTAGGATTTTGTTTTGTTTGTAAGCTGGTTTACCATGCTGTGTTGGTAAACCAGCAATGGCGAGGTTCACCATTGGGGGATCGATAAAGTTTTATCTAATGGGGAAGAACTTCCACAAGCTGTTGAAGCGAAAGGACAGTGACGCAGGAGAACAAGGGAGGGTGTTGAATGAATTGAGGGCATCTTTTTCCAATGATCTTCGCACCTCAGATGGGTTGAAACATCAACAACATCGGTTTTGTGGCCCACGAGTGGCATTGTCTTTCAACTTTCTTGTGGCAGTTGGAATCATCATGATAAAAAAATTGTTACTTGGGAAGGTGGGGTTTAACTTTCCCATATTTCTCACACTAGTCCACTATGGACTAAGTTGGATCTTCATGGCATTCCTCAACGCAACATGGCTTCTTCCTACAGCACCTCCGGCCAAATCAACATCGTTTTCCTCTTTGATTGCTCTGGGAATGGTTACGGCATTTTCTAATGGTCTTGCTAATGTTAGCTTAAAATTCAACAGATTGCTGTCACTCCAACTATTGTGTTGACTGAATTTCTGTTCTTGGGAAAGAGAGTTTCCTTCCAGAAGGCACTTTCATTGATATCTTTACCACGCAGTCATGAAGCACGTATTCGGCCACTTCTATCTCGACCCCTTGTGATGACAAAGTCTTGACCACACAGGGGTCCAAATTTATTGTGCTTCGCTCTTGCAAATTAATTAAAATGCCTTTAGCATTATTATTGTTTCAATCATGGAGATATGCGACCTACGTTATTTTGTTGCAGGAAGAACCTTTCGGTCTGCACAAAGAGCCAGAGTTTTCCTCAGCAACAAGGGGACCTTCTCAAAACAAGTCGCAGAGGTCGCCAGGTCGCTAAGTCGCACTCCCTGTCAAAAGCTCGACGGCGTGACCTAGCGACCCAGCGACTAGGTCGCAAGGTCGCAAAACTTGGACAGGTCGCAGGTCGCACATTTGCCTAGGTCGCGAGGTCGCAGATCTGCTGGAGGTCGCTGGTACAATCCCACAGGGTCGCCAGTAGGTCGCAGATCCGGCACAGCCGTGTGTCGCGATCCAGGGAGGTCGCAGTCGCACATTCACTCCCGGGGCCGCGAGGTCGCAAGGTCGTATATTTACGAGGTCGTAGATTGCCCTGTGTCGCAAGTCGCGGAGGTCGCTGTGTCACAAAGTCGCACCCTTGGTAAATTCGACGCACGCGACCCGCCGATCAGGTCGCAGGTCGCAACAACGGCTCAGGTCGCAGGTCACAGAAAATACTGGGTCGCAAGGAAGCCCAACCGTCGGGAAGCTGAAAAGTCAGGAACCCTAGAGGGCAAGCTTTGCCCTATAAATACTTCCTTCGGGAACTTGTAGAGGGATTTTTCTTTTTGGAAACTCAAGAGCTACATGGCATTGTATTGAAAGATTATACTCTTGTGCATATGAATACAGATTCTTGTTAAAATACTCCTATGGTTATGAAACGTTTCTGCCGTGCGAACACCGTGTGTATTCCTTGTACGCTTCGTAACATCCTATGATTAATGAAGCGTACTCTTCATGTCATCATTTATGCGTCATATTTGTTCGTGTTGTATCAATGATGTTCAATTTATATTCTCGCTCTTATTAATGAATTTTAATGAACTATTTTGTTAGCATTTCATTTTATCTTTCGTAGCAAAGGGATATCTCATCATAAAGAACTATTTCTTTTGTGGTCGATCATTTTATAAGCATTACCCCCAAAGATTTGCTAATGACATCTCCCGAGGTGTACATGCTTTATTTATGATCTTGCTACGTATAGTGCATAGTGTTCGATTCGTGTTTAATGCATCAATCCTCAGATCTACTCATGTGAATAAGTGTATGTCAACGATGTTCAATCAAAGTTCTTTTGAGACCGAAGGAAAGGCGTCTTAAGCGTAGCCTGGACCCACACCCCCGACGAGATCCCTACTCCAAACGGCTCAAGGTCTAATTGGGACTTTCTTACCGAGGAGATCCCCATCGTTGGCCTACTGCCCTTCCTTCGTCAACATCTGGGTAAATTGGTACATCAATTTCCCGGGATTGTAACTTTGGCATATTATCTCCGTTTGACACACATGATACGTCGTGAGAAATATATATTTGAGGACTACAACTGGTGATAATGAATTTAAAGTCTGGAACAAATTATATTAGCCGGAGAAGTGATGCCTAAAAAACGTCGTTTAGGGCCTCAAAACAACTCCGGAAGTTCAGGACCCGAAAAACTGCTAAAGTAAGTTGCGTTATAATTAAGGAAACTGAAAAATTGAAAGAAAAAATGGTGGTACCCCAAGTGGAATAGTTGGGTGGCCACCATTATCCACCTCGATCATTCCTCCCCCCTTAAGAAGCAACAATCCCCATTGCGTTGAGTTCCTCCATGAGATGAGGAAACTTCTGCTAAACTTGGTCCCTAGTGAACCACTGGCCTTGGTGCAGGAGTTAGCCAGCTTCTCATGTTAAATAACAAAAAATAAAAAGAAATTTTGATTAAATATGTTAAAGAAGAACCTTAATTTGAAGAGCTTCTCATGTTAAAGGTTGAATTAGAAGAGGCCAAAAAGGTTGAAGATATCCTATTACAATAGTTAAAAGAAAAAGGCAAAAAATGTCAAAAGTTGGAAGAAGAAGTAGTTGCTATTAGAAATGATCTGAATATGAATGTTAGTTTTGTTGTGTTAATTTAATTTTCAGATATAAAACTTATTTATTGAGCTTATGCTTGATGTACAGGTTCCTTTGTTGCTTATGTGTGTCAAAGAGGTAATTAAAACTGAATTCTATGAGTAAATTTGAAAGTATAAAGCATGAATTTAATTGGTTGAACAACAACAACATAAATAACAACAAAACATAACCATTGATCCATTCAAATAGAGTTTTGATGAAGGATTTCACCCCTCCTGGGCTACATCTCCTTGGTCCAGCTTCATAGCTTGGGCCACTGTATTAGCTCAATTGTACTCAAATTTCTTTTTACATGCATCAAATGCTCTTGGAACCTGTTCCAATGAGTTAAAAATGTCGAAATATATCAGAAATGACTATTTATTTACTCAATTTGGTTACCATATGCTCTGGGCATGGCCTTCCCTCCTGGTGGTCTGTTAAAATTGGACAAATAGGTCCAAACTCCATGTTGTGATGCTCAGATGAAGATACTAATATTTTTATTAGAGTCCTCTTTTGAAGAGGTGTAAGATCGATATAAAATTGATCTTAATATGATGAGCGAAACATTTATTTTGAATTTATTTTTTAATAATTTCAGATATGTGCAGGTCAGCCTTAAGGTTTTACACCCCTAGCAAATGTGTCACACACCTCAATGATGGATATATATACAGTCAACGTTGGAGAGCATTTCACTCACTCTCATCACTCACATCTCCTCCTCTGATTGGATACAAGCATCTGAGAAGCAGTTCTCACGTGAGAAAAAGGACAAAGTTGCTGAAGCTGGAAAAAAGACAAAATTTCTGTAGTTAGGGTTTCTAGGAAAGTTTGACCAGCATTGACTTTGGTCAACGCATGGTCCGAATTGGCTGAAATTTGGTGGAGAGTTCAATTTTTGAAGGTCGTACTCATTGGCACAAAAACCGAGGTCAAAAGGTTGATCGAAGTTGGAGTTACATTGACTTTATTGCTGCTGCCATGCGTTGACTTTTCTGGAATGAGTTGAATTTTCTGTGGTTGACTTTGAGTTTACTGGGTGAGGACTGTTGTGACACATTCTGGGTCGGCCGACCAAGAAGACTTTGCTAGTTGGAGCATCCTGCTGACCGCTGTAACGCACCAATACATTATTCTGTTTCTGGTTTGTCTTCTATAGATCCACTGGTATGTTCTATCAACATTTTACTTAACTATTTATGTGATTGCTATAATAAAAAGTAAAGTTGCATCAAGCATAGAACATCTACATAAAATTACATGGCCCTAGGCTTCAAAATTCTTCAAGGCAACAAAAACCTCTATAGATAAGCTCATTTTCCTCTGAAACCTATTCCAATGTGTTCATAGCATGCCAATTAGCTAAGAATGACTCTTTCTGAGCTTAATTTGGTCGAAAATTGACTCAGTTATGGAACTTGCAAACAATACGCCTCAAATATTGGTTTCGCGCAATGGTTGTTAATGAAATGGGCCAATGGCCCAACGGTGGAGGCACGCAATTTCTTGGGATCGAGTTCACGGGTTTAAACCCGATCTCGACCCCCTCTTTGCCATTTTGCAATGCATTTAATAACGCTTGAACCTTAATGATACCACCATTCAAAATATATATATTCCTCTCCACATTAACTTACCATAGTTTGCACCATACGCACCACCGTATATAACATCTGCTCTACGTTAATTGAACCTTAATATATGCTTAGAATTTAGGCTTGTAATGATGTATAGAACTTTAATATATGCTTAGAATTTAGGTTTGTAATGATATATATGCGGAAATTTTAAAATTAAATTACCATTTTGCAACGCATTTAATAATGCCCGAACCTTAATGATACCACCATTCAAAATATATATATTCCTCTCCACATTAACTTACCATAGTTTGCACCATACACGCCACCGTATATAATATTTGCTCCACATTAATTGAACTTTAATATATGCTAAGAATTTAGGTTTGTAATGATATATATGCGGAAATTTTAAAATTAAATTAAGGTTTGAAATATTAATGAAATTAATATATATATATTCATTAATCTAATCTTAAATAATTAAAAAAAAACTTTCAGTACATAAAAATTATGAACCCAAGTTCAATTTTAGGAGGTTATTGGACAAATTTCACCTTCACAAACCAAACTGGTGAATCCTGCAGTGAAACTTGTCGTAATCCCATTGGACAAAAACTGAAGAAGATTCCATGAATGCTGACTGGGTTGTCATGTCATCAGGCTGTACCTGTTCTACAATTTTTTTATAAAAATTTGTATGTTCTGAACGACGATCAATAGACCATAACATCCTCATACGAACTCGTTTTTCAACAAAATGAGATGCATTGGATTCATTACAACAGGTCAGTTGTTGTCATTCTAGTTTAATTAGATTCTGACAACTTTCATTTTTGAGCTAAAATACTGAGCCTCTGATCATTCCTCCCCACTAGATGCCTTTTGGACCCCAAAATCTCTTTGATTACTAATCATGTAGATGAGGGTATTGTTCCCTCACCCTTCCAGTCTCTATCCACTAAAATTTTCCCAATTTCATCATTTGGAGATTTTCACAAAAAGTCAACTTTTTCCTTGATTCTTGCAACCATCTCTTATTGCCATTGACACTGTCATGTTGCAATATTTATGAATTTGTAGAACAAAAATCTATTCTTGCAGAAACCATCTTGTTCCTACCTTCATAAAAAATCAAAGGAAACTTAAAAACATTCTCACCTTGCACACTATCACCATGGCGATTTTTAGCTGATCTCACTTTGTACTTGCATCGTCTCTTGACCAAGTATCTTCGCCATTGCCATGTACCTTTTGGAAACCATAAACTAGCATTTGTGGAACCCATGCCTTCTTTTCCAGGCTTATTTGTCGCTTTCTCTTTGACCTTTGTGCTCTCTTGCACCGACATCTTGTTTCCAACACTGCTTAACACTAATGTTGACTGCTGCAAATGTTTTTCAACTTGTTCACCTTCTTTCAAAGGAAACCTGTTAACATCCTGAAACAACTTATTACAATCATAAGCATATTTTTCAAAAGTTTGGTTCAACACATCTCTTTTTTTTATCATAAAAAATGTCAAATTCTGACTTGCATTCACTATCCTCTTCATTTCACTTGCATGTACAAGAGACAAACATGTCTTCTTCTTATGCACTCTAATTATTTACTCAATACCATCCTTAAACAAGTGACACTTATTCTCATGGAAATGAAATAATTCTTTCCTATAATACAAATAAGGACTTCCCAATACAATACCTGGTATCTCAAGCGACACCACATCAAGCTCAACTTCATCAAGAAAGTTTGATTTGATGGCGAATCTTAGTTAGAAATTCCTTGTAACTTGCAAGTTTTCATTCTTGCATATCCAACCCAAAGGATATGGTCTTGGATGTCTAATAGTTTCAAGGTATAGCTTCTTAACCAAATCTTCGGAAATCAAGTTAGCTTGCGACCCACTATCAAAAAGTGTATCAATCTCAATATGTTTAGAGACAACTCTAATATGGAAAATTTGTATTCTTGTATCTTCATCATGAGTCTCATTTGAACAATTTGAAGAAATAGTGCTTGCAATATGTTTATCTTTCAAACCCATGGCTATAATCTTTGTCTCAACTCTTGAATATGACCCTAAGTCATGTTCAGCTATAGCAACATTTTGTCCCTTCTCTTTGGCCTTTAGTCTATTTTGTTTCAATTCTGGATGAAGTTTCCAACAATGGTCTTCATCATGGCCAGTCTTTGAACAATTTTTGCATGTGATTTTTTCCTTCTCTCTTTTTATAGAGCTATTTATTTTTCCTCTTCCATAAAAAAATCCTTTTCCTTTATCCTCACTTTCACTTTTCTTATCTATGCTTTGTTTCCCCCTTGCCTCTAAGTGTGTGGCTTGTACACAAAATTCATCTAAATTTCTTGGGTTAGACATAAGGATAGTATGTTTCAAATAGGAATGTAAACCCCCAATTTATTTCAAGAGAGTATCTTGGGAATTCAAATTTATACCTAACAACAAAGCCCTTTTCCTAAACTCCTGGGTATATTATTGAACAGTTTGACCCTTGAGTTGCTTAAATTTTTCCAATTCATAATAGCCTTTTGAATATAGGCTAATGGATAAAATTGTATTTTAATGGAAAAAATAAACTCAACCCAAGAAATGGATATCTTACCATGGATTCACATTTCCTATTGAGTCTTTGCTTCCCACCAAACTAGTGCTTCTCCTTCCAGCCTTAATGAAGCCAAATGGATATTTATGTCGTCTTCAGGAAGGTTATGAATTCTGTAATACACCTCCAATTTATGTATCCGTTTTTCAAGCCTCTCTGAATTTACCTCGCCATTGTACATGGGATGTTCAAAATTAATGTCTAATTTAAGTAATGGAGTTTTTCCCTTTGTGGATTTTGAGTGAGTGTGAGTGGTTTTTATGGTGGAAGTCGAAGATGATGTTGATGGCGATGATGAGGATGATGAAGATGGTGGAGATGGAGGTGGCTTTCCTCCACTGCCCTATGAACTCTTCTCTTCATCCTTCTTACCATCTAAAGTTCCTTCTCCATATGGAGGCTTAGAACCTTCTATTTCCATCCCAGTAGTAAATACATCAAACATAACTTTAACCATCCTCTTTATGTCTTTGAAGTCTCTCTTGAGATCTTCCTCTTTTGAATGTCCTAGAGTCTCTCCAACACCTGACATGATGGCTATGGATTCAAGCTCAACTTTTGATGCTTTTACCTCTTCAATAAACTCAGCTTCTCGTACAAATTGTACCTCCTCAATCTCAGCTTCTTGAGACAAAAATTGAGGTTCTTCAATTGTATCTATGAGTGGAACTTTGGGTGAAGATGATGCTCTTTTAGCTCTCCTTCTTCTGGTCCTAATCTCAAGACTTGTAACGAACAATTTCCCTTCACCCTTTTGCAACTTTAACCTTGTCAGCATCACAAATTTGAAACCATTAAAATTTCACAAATCTTCAACCAACTATCAAGAAAAAAGCCTTATCTTTCAACCAGGCTTTTAAATTGAGCTCTGATACCAACTTGATCTGAATTTGAACGTTAGTTCTTTTGTGCTAATTTCATTTTCAGATATAAAATTTATTTATTGATCTTATGCTTGATGTATAGGTTCCCTTGTTGCGTATGTGTGTCAAAGAGGTAATTAAAACTAAATTTTATGAGTGAATTTGAAACCATAAAGCATGAATTTAAATGGCTGAATAGAAGAAACATAAATAACATCAAGCCATAACAATTGGTCCATTAAAATAGAGTTTTGATGGAGTTCACCCCTCCTGGGCTACATCTCTTTGGTCCAAATTCATAGCTTAGGCCTTTGTATTAGCTCAATTGTGCTCAAATTTCTGTTTACATGCATCAAATTCTCTTGGAACCTATTCAAATGAGTTCAAAATGTTGAAATCTATTAGAAATGACTATTTATTTACTCAATTGGGTTACCAGATGCTCTAGGCATGGCCTTCTCTCCTGGTGGCCCCAGGCTTCAAAATTCTTCAAGGCAACAAAAAATTATGTATATGAGCTCCTATGCCTCTAAAAAATGTTCATATGTGTTCATAGCATGCCAATTATCCAAGAATGACTCTTTTTTAGCTCAATTTGGTCGAAAATTGACTCAGTTATGGAAAAAATAAAATTTCCCCCAATTTCTCCTCCAAATCTGGAAGGACTCTAGCTAACTCTGACAAATGTGGCAAAATATCCAAATTTAGCACTGCTTCTAATTCTGCCACCAATTAATAACTGGATTAGTTGTGGCTTAATCTTGAATTAAATGGGATAAGTGCACTTAAAATCTGCATGAATGTTTTGGGTTGGAGCGTGGTCATATCGATGTGGTCATGTGGAGGAGGGTTGGCTCATGGGTTGGATCGTGGGTTGGCCCTCTCTGTTCCCACCACCGAAGAACCAAATAACATTAAGACAGGTTTGTTGAGTACATTTTCAAGGTACGGGGCCCATGGCCCAATGGTAATAGAGCGCGGTGGAGAGGCGGCAACAAATTTATAAATGATTTCAAACCTTAATGTAAAACCTTCGGTATAGTGCATTGTCATATATATAATACATGCGGACTTTAGGTTGTTAATACCAATGTTTAATAAAATGTAGTCCATTTAATATATGCCTTGACCCTTAGCACATAATCCACTCCACTGTTAATATTTATATTCGGACCCTTTGGGTTTATAACATATGCCAAAGAATTATGGGTTAATAAAAACATATTATATGCTGAATAAAATACATTAATTAAGATTTGAAAATTAGTTATTAATATTAATATATATAATATTATAACATAATATATGAAATTTAAATCATTATATATATATATATATATATATATATATATATATATATATAGATATATATATATATTCCAATCTTAATAAAAAAAAATAATTTCCAACACATAAATTTATAAACCCAAATTCAACCTTAGGATGTCATTGGACAAATTTCACCTTCACAAACAAAACTGGCGAATCCAGCAGTGACACTTGTCACAGTCCCATTGGAAAAAAACTGAAGAAGATTCCTTGAATGTTGATTGGGCTTCCATGTCATCAGCCTGTACTTGTTCTGAAATATTTTTATAAAAAATTTCTTATTCTGAATGCCGATCAGCAAACCGTAACTTCCTCATCTGAACTTAGTTTTCAACGAAATGATTTGCATTGGATTCCTTGCGACGGGTTGGTTGTTTTCATTCTAGTTTCATTCAATTCTGAGCACTTTCATTTTTGATCTAAAATACTGAGCCTCTGATCATCATTAATGCCTTGATGACCTACAATGTGAATCATAGTTAAAAATATTATAACAACAATATAACCTGGCAATTAGTATAGTGAATAAAATTCCATAAAAATATAAAAGAATCCAAACAAATCATGTATATTGATACATAGACAATCTGATCCATACCTTGAGAGACTCTATTATATTTCAACTTCCATGTGTGAGGATTCTCTATGGTATTAATCTAGTCTCTTATTCCCATTGAAAATATTTTTTTCGTAAATTCGGTACCTATGGTTATTATAAAGGAAGTGCATATACTCATCAAACACCTCCTTTCCTAAGCTTCTTGAACGACAAGATTTCATCTTAGGGCAAAAAACTGGACAAACAAATTTACCCTTTGTTTGAAGACCTGTAAGAGATGGAATAAATTTTATATCAATTATTTTATGTGCAATGAAGGAACTATTTAAAAAACATACATGAAATGAACTTCATAAAATTAAACAATTTTAAATTTTAGGGTAATTTTATAACATACCACAAAAATGTGTTAGCCTTAGGGAATCGTGAATTTTCCATACAAGTGTTGCATGGAATTCAAATTCCCTTTGTGCATCTACTAGTCTAGAGATATCATACAAAGTTACATTGTTCCATAACTCCAATAACTCATCGATAGGAGGCTCGATATATACATTCATATATTTGACCTAGTACTTACCTAATTGATTGGACATACAATACATAATTACTACATATATGGGTAAAAAAAAATATAAGACATAATTGAAAATATATGAGTAAACAAAAAAAAGACATAATTATGAAACAAACAATACAAATGAGCTGTTATTATGTTTAAAAAAATTATTCTAAACAAATTAATACCTGGAACAACCATTGCCAACATTATGTGCTCCCTCTTTATTAACATCCACAGAGGAATGTTATTTTTTATAACAAAAAAAGGCCACACCAAGTAAGAATATCTAGGCTTTCCAAATGAGTTCACACCATCATCTGCTAATGAAAATTTAATGTTACGAGGTTATTTTTTAAACTTTGGCCACATTTCCTCTATATTCCTCAATGTAGATCCATTTGTAGGCATTTAGATAAAAAAAACTTCACTTCTTTTCATTTCATGGTAATCCATAAGTTGTGTTATTCTTTTGCACTTGAACAATTATCGCAGACATGGAATTATGGGAATATAATGAAGAGTTGTATGAGGAAAATTTTTTGTTACCTTATCGGTTTGATATCTACTCTCATCAAATTTTGGGCATTTTTCATTTGACACATTTTCTTTATAATAGGGAATATCATAATTAGGACATGCTTGAATAACTTGATACTCATTCCAATATATTTCATAATGATATGTAAATCTCAGTACACATGAGGTAAGACATTCGACAGTGGTAACAAAAATTCACCTAATAATATACAACATTAAAAAAAAAGTTAGTACTATTTAATGTACTAAACAATATTAATTGCACACATCACTTCCAAATGTTACAAATTAATTAAATTATGATCAACATACTAAAATTAAAAACAAAGGAAAAAAGAATTGCTTTATCATGTACATAGTACTAAATGTCACAAAATGTATTACATACCTTACGAATTGTGTCAAACATGTGTTTGGAAAACCATTCACCACCTTTAAGTTGACCAACAAAAATACAACAAAGAGAAGAGATGGCTTCATAAAGAGGTCTAATTTCCCTCTCAAGTACAGGTTTATCAAAAGCACAACCATCATACTAGTTTCCATCATCATCCATTCCAACATTATTAAATGTCTCTTGGATTAATCAATTTGTCCCATCTTCCTCAACTTTGTTATTAACATCATTATCTTCTTCCATAGGATCATTAGCTTGATCCTCAATATTCGCTCCATGTTCTTGAACAAATTCTTGTACTAAAACCACCTCTTCCTCGTCGAGTAATGTTGTAGAGGGGGCATGTTATACACTCACAACCAATAAAGTAATATTAGTATATATAGAAAATATTTAAACGTCGATACAAATTCTTACAAATATAATATATGAGTAAAACAAAGACAACAAAGACAAAGACAAAGAAAACTTAGGCGAGACCAAGAAACAAAGAAAACAATTAATCAATGATGATGCTTGTGCAATTTATCTAGATATTTAAGAATGTGCTGAAAAAATCTAAGAAATATGTTACTTTTATTGGAATGTAGGAAGTGAGACACTTTTTGAGATATATAGTCACAACTAAAAAAAAAAAAAAATTGATCGAATTTTGCATTCATCGTTATAATGTCATATTCTTTCTTGATTTCACTTAGATACTATAAGTTTTAAGAGGATGATTGAGAAAGAATGATCTTGTGTGAGAGAAAGAATCAAATACAACAAATCGATGTGATCATGAAGCTTGTGCAATTTAGAAAGATGTTTATTATTATGTTGAAAATTTTTAGGAACAATCATCAAACACTTTTCATTCCATCACAATTACAAATGTACTCAAAGTTTTCATCATATATTTTCACGTATAAACTTTGAAATCAATAGCTTATGTAAGAAAATTATATAGGATCTCCTTTTTTCCTTAGGCAAGTGGTAGGGAACCCACTAAAGACAATATTTATAGGAAACCCTTTTTTACTAAGGCACGACGTCAAATATCTCTCCTTCTACATAAAATGGGGCATTATTTCTTTTTGACTACTTAGTTCATTAGACGAAAATGTCAAAAAGTAACTCTTATGTACTTAGTTGTAAGTGAATGTATAGAATAAAAACATTATGCCTACTTCAAAGGACATTCAAAATGGAATGTTCTACCTTGCATGGGTAATAACAGGTAAGATAAATTTGGAAAAAATAACCATTGATGATTTATCAATTATTTCATTAATCTAGCCTTTTCCTAGAACTATTATAGCTTTGATATTACTTCAAGTTTTCTCACAATTTACAACAAATGAGACCCTTTACTTATCACAAAAATATAATTTATATAGAGAATTCCTCACTCTATATCACTTGGGCTTAAAAAGAGCATTGTCATGTAAAGAATTTTGAAACACCAAGTACAAGGCTTGTGTCCCATATTTGTTTCCTTAAAAAATGAGAAATAGTCTCTTTTATGAGAGAAATAGGTTGTGGTTAGGAACACAACATTTTAACAAATTGTGGTTTATAAATTTAAACTTATTTTTTTTGTAAGTTTGGTAGTCCTTTCATTTTTCTCTTTTTTCACTTTTTTGTTTTTACTCCATCTTCATCAACATGTCTAGATACATCACCCCGATTGGGGAAGGGAATTGAACCTGTGATGAGTGCTATAATAGCCTGCCTCATCACCATTTAACTAAGGCCCCACAGACTATAAATTTAAACTTTTTAATAAATAAAGTATTTTTTTATATATAATCTTCTTCATAAATTTTTTTTTTAATTAATTATCATCTTAGCTATATTAATAAAATGGAATCCTTTTATCTTTATCCAATCATCTTTCTTTATTATAATTTTATTTTTAATCAATTTTGTATTTAATTAGGTTTTTAATGATATTTATATTTTATTATTTTGTCTTATAAAATTTTATTACAATATATTATATAATTATTGTCTTCTTTCCTATAAAAATGTATTCACTATGTCCATCTTTTAAATTATGTGCATAATATACTTTAAAAAATGATTAATAATGCTCCATAAAACCCATTAACCTCTAAATCTTATAGCTTGTAATTAACCCCCTAAACATATATTAAACCCCAAACACCTTAACCCCATTCCCATAAGCCCTTAAACTCCTAACTCCTAAGCCCTTAGCCCCTAACCCCAAAACCCTTAAAAAATTTCCCCTTATCCCTAATCTCATAAGGTAATTAACCCCTAACTCAAACTAACCCTTAATCGACCCTAACGAAAATAATAAATAATATTTCTCCACATCAAGATGACATGATAGGTCAAATACCTCCAAAAATAATATAAAATACATTTACAATATAAAGACAATACAATTTTCAATGCAAAGGCATACAATCTAAAATACAATATACATATAAAAATTTACAAAAAAAAAAATTACAATACAAATACATATAATGAATAACTTACTAATGGATGATATTTATGCCCGCCTTCAACATGTCCATAATCTCTACAATGCTTTTTAGTTGTTTTTAGTAGGAATCATTCTTTCCATTGGGAGGCTAGCAAGTGAGGTTCTTGGGCATTATTTCATCATTTGGCACCGGGCCAAGCTATTACCATCTCCTACAATGTAGTTTCCCTCATAGACTATGATATATTGGTGAGCATTTGCAGTGGAGGATTCGGTGCATCATTTGGAGAGTTAGATTTCTAGTGAAGGGATCAAAATTTCATTTGGAAAGTGTATTTGGAGGAGTTCTCATATATTTCTACATCAGTTCAGCCACCTCCTTTCAGGTGCCCAGTTGCAGAGCTTATTCAGCCCTAAGGCTGCATTCTGGCATTTTTTTATTTTGTGTATTTCCGGAAACCCTTTTTGGGTTTCTTGGAAAGGTGCTTGGAAGTCTAGATCTCAATTCCCGACACTTTTTGAGCATTATATTATCAGATCCATACATTTATATTTTCTAGCTACAGCTACATTCACTTGGACTGTGATATATTAGTTCTTTGACATTTTGGGTAGTAGCTACATTTCATGTTTTGGCATATGTATTCATTGGAGGCTTCTCTTGCCTAGCTTGAGGGACTTGTTCTCCAAGATATTGTACTTATTTGTTGTTGTTATACTTAATACAATGGATATATGATTGGATCATGTTTGATGTATTTCTATTCACTGCTATTTTCCATTTTTATGCTCCATATTACTACTTTTCCTATTTTGGAATATTGCAGTGGTATTAGAGCATAATCTTGGCTCAAACTGTGTATTTCAGCCAATATGTCATCAGAAGAGGGAGAGCCTCTCACAGAAAGAGATAAGAGGTATCTCAATAGAAACCAGAGATATGACTATACAGATAATAGAGAAGACAAGGGAAAAAATCCTATATCAGGAGAAGAGGATGACAAGGAGTTCCCTAAGCTTCTTCTACAAACCATGCAATATATTGCAAGAGAAATCAAGGAGATGAGTATGGATAGACACAAGGAATCCCCTAAAGGGTTTCTACATGGAGAAGGCTCTGAAATTTCACATCACTGGCATGATAAACCAGTGAAGCAACAGGTTTCCCAACACTCCACTATGCCTACATTCTTAGTAATCGGAAATGGAGGATTTCAAGAACAAGAAACTCTTGAAGATTACTTTCTAGAGTACGAGTCTCAATCCCAGAGATTCAAAGATCATTTGAGATTTTAGGAGTTTTGTCAGATCAAGTAAAATAGGAGATCCCAACATCATAATAGAGGTGGAGGATTCATACAAAACAATGATCTTCCATGGAATATGGGTAGATTCTTCTTGCCCGCTTTTGATGGGTCACCCAAATGCACAACCAAGTCTTGGGTCAAGAAGCTAGACATCTACTTCCAGTTGAACCAAGTATCGGATATGGAAGCCATCAAAATAGAAGCGCTGCACCTTGAGGGTGAGGAACATGATTGGTGGTTTCATGGTCTCTCTACATTGAGGCATGCCAATGTGACTACATGTTCAGAGTTCACTAGGAGGTTGGTGGAGAGGTTTGATTGAAGAGACCCGAAGGCACATTTTATTGAGCTAGCCAATCTCAAATAGTCAGGTAATCCAGAAGCTCACATTTTTGAATTTTAAAACTTTATGTTATGGTTCCTGATTTATCTGTAGCTAAGAGGGTCTACATGTTTATTGATGGGCTAGCATAGCCTTTACATGGGTTGTTTTAATCAACCAAACCAACTACCCTTCAAGATGATGTTTAAAGGGCTAGAGATCTACAAGATGCTTTGCCAAGGGCAAATGCACCATTTCAACAAAATCCCACCTTTCCATCAAAGGGGAAATATGTGAATGCTCCTCCTTCAAAGGAGAGCCAAAACAAAGGACCTCTTAGTGATGATTTCTGAAGAGACTTGAGGAGATAGAAACTTTGCTTCACATGCCAAGCATCATGGGCACCCAGACATAGATGTGCAGCAGGGAAGGCACCCTATATAGAGGTATTCTCTGATGATGAAGAGGAGGAAGAAGAGGAACCAGAAGGAGGTCATAGTACAGGGATAACAGGAGAAGATCCACCACTGCTAGGAGGTGGGAATGGATCATTTGCTCCAATTGGAGGGGCCCTTGCATATTTGCAGGGAGTACCCAAGTATCTGACTTTGAGATTTCGAGGTTCCATTCAGGATCAAAGGGTATCAGTGCTGATTTATAGGTGGCTACCCACAACTTTATTGATGCCCAGTTGGTATAGAGAAGGGAAATATCTATTGATGACTTTAAGGGATTTTCAGTTTTGGTCCCAGGAGCTAGAACCATGCAGCACATGAAGTATGTTCCGGCATTATCTCTCACCATGGGAATATGCACCTTGATTGATCACTTCTTTGTGGTTGATATAACTAACACCAATGTGATATTGGGTGTGCAGTGGTTGATTACTTTGGGGAAGGTCACCACATATTGGGAGACGTTATAAATGGAGTGGATATATAAAAAGAGTGGGAAGCATCAGGTGATTAGGGGCATGCACACTTATCCCTCTCATATAGTTTCCACACTTAAAACAGAGCTGGATTTGCGTAGTGGAAGAAAGGACCTAGCAGTCCAATCATTTATTCAGATGACCTTGGCCCATGCCACATTACTTTTTAGAGGCATTCCACTAGGGAGACCCTAGGACCCAGAGTTGATGGGAGATATCTCACAACAAGTTCCACCACTCATAGATCCAGGAGGGGTGAGGACCTTGGGAGGATTTGGCACAACGCAGAGAGTCTTGGGTAGGCTCAAGGAGGAGGGATAAATTATCCCAATATCACTATCACCAATTCTAACCAAACATCTTGTACTGAGAGAAGGTGTTTCAGGGATGGGTGATGGCACCATCATGGTGCAAGGAGACCAATCCATGGCTTTGGAGAACCAGAAGATACTTCCATATAGGGAGGAATATTCCACATATGGTAGAGTGTGGTGGCCACTCATACAGACATTGGCCAAACTCAGAAGGTTTTAGATGGGTGATAGCTTCCTATGGAAGGCTAACCTCCAAAAACTTCAACCTTTACTTGAGCAGGAGTAGCTACAGGAGGGGCAGCAGATGAAAGATAGCAGAATCTTGGCATATGACTTTGGCATGGGAGATGTTAAAGAAGATGGAAACAACATGATAGGTTCTTTAAATTACAGACCAGCAACACTGTCATTATTGGGCATAGATCCTTATTGGAGATCTCAGCTGTTGGTGGAATACTCCCAGGATCTCTTCACATGCAGAGTACTTTATGGTAAGTTATCAGATGAGAGATATGGGGTCATCTATTATTAGAGTAGGATATTATTTACTAGAGCCTCTAAGCTCAAGGAGAAGCTACTACATGCAGCATATGAGGTTTTTCTCTCCAGCCACACCGATTCCATGGGAGCATATTATACTATCATGGAGGGATTCACTTGGGAAGGCTTCAAAGAGGAGTTGCACCAACATATCAGGAGATGCATGGGTTGTTTGGGGATTGAGTAGAGAAAAATCTCCTTGGTAGAATTATCACAACCACTTCCTTTCCCATTGGAAATAAGGGGAGGCCCATATATGAGCCACTTCACCAGCTTGCTCAAGGTACATGGTAAGGATTGTGTTTTTGTGCATAATGATCCTTTAACCGAGTATTTGTATTTCCTTGTCACCCATGTAAATTTCATTGCTCCAAAAGGAGGCACTCTTTCTTATAGAATTATTGATCCATTTGGGGCCATAAGGAGTGATGAGGATGGCCACTCCCTATGAGATTTAGGGGAGATGATATCTTACTCAGGGTGTGCTCAGTTGACACCATAGATTATTCACCTTCTCCAGGCATGTGAGAAGATTGTGGTGGCAAGAAAATGGTTGGGAAACCACTCATCATATCATATTCTGAGGCAGTTAGGGGTAATACTGCGTTGGTTCCACTTGAGGAACTATTATCCTCCTCTGGTATTTCATATGGCAGCTAGTTTTTCCTTGATTTTGATCTCATATGTTGATGATGTTCTTATCATTGTTGTTGGCATGATTGGGGGGATGGAACATAGACTATATTTTCTTAATGGGAATGAGATTCCCCACACTTATTATGCCTCATGCTTGGGGGGGAACGTTGGATAGTATATGGTTGCTACATTAGATCTCTTGTTTCCTTATGAGGTGAGCCATTTGGTTAACTTGAGCACTTGGGAGGAGCATTTCAGGGATGGATTGATTGGGGGACACTTGGTTCATGAAGGGAGCTTATCATTTGGAGGTGTCACAAGCGAAGGAGGAGAAGTTTTGCAGCACTCACCTTTACAGTTTCTTGAGGAAAAGAAACATTTGGGAAGGGAGGACTGTAATATTCCAAATTAGCTTTCAGCTAGTTGGAATATTAAATTTTGTTTTTGCCACCTAGATAAAGGAATAAGAGAGCAGGGAGACCCATAAATCTCCTTAGTAGAATAAAATAACTCCTAATGTGAATAAGGGGCATATTAGTAGCTAGATAAAGCACCCTCATGTGTGAATAGAGGTTGGATCATGTGGATAGGGTCAATTTTGACCAAATCAACAACGTAGGTGTAAAGGGAGTGGATAGTTAATGAGGGACATCGCAATGTGAATGGGAGGAAGTCTCCATGAGAGTAGTGGATTTAATGAGTGGGACCCAAGGTGAGAAGGCTCACAATGCATATAAGGAGGGGGAAGGTAGCCATAGAGGGTATGTTGATTATTGATATGTTTTTGGTCTGTTATGACTTCTTGCACACTTCAATTGTTTAGCAGAGTCTGTTGTGCTATTTAGCACAAGGGTGTTTCCGAGCGGGAATCCCACCCTCATCCTCAGGGGAATTTGATTTCCCACTCAGGAGAGGTTTTTGAGCTGCATATCCACATTATGGAAACATGCGAAGCTTCAGTCTTCATCTAAAACATAGTTTCTTCTAGGATTGTGCTATGTTGTAGGGTAGGAGTAGTGGAGGATTTACAGAGCCATTTTCCGAGCTTTTTTTCAGTGGAGGAAGAATCATTTCCATTGGGAGGCAACCAAGGGAGGTCCTTAGGCATTATTTCATCATTTGGCACTAGGCCAGGCTATTACCATATTCTAGAGCACAATTTCCCCCATAGATTGCATTATATTGGTGAGCATTTGCAGTGGAGGATTCAGTGCATCATTTGGAGAGTTAGATTTCCAGTGAAGGGATCAACCTGTCATTTGGAAAGTATATTGGAGGAGTTCTCATATATTTCTACATCATTTCAGCCACCTCCTTTTAGGTGTCCAATTGCAAAGCTTATTCATCCCTAGGGCTGTATTCTGGCATTTTTGTATTTTGTGCATTTCCGGAAACCCATTTTTGGTTGTCTTGGAAAGGTTCTTGGGAGTCTAGATCTCTATTCCCTGCACTTTTTGAGCATTTTATTATCAGATAGATACATTTATATTTTCTAGGTACAGTTACATTCATTGGGACTGCGCTATATTAATTCTTCGACATTTTGGGTAGCAACTACATTTCATGTTTTGGCATATGTATTCATTGGAGGCTTCTCTTGCCTAGCTTGAGGGACTTGTTCTCCAAGATATTGTACTTATTTGTTGTTTTTATACTTAATACAATGGATCTATGATTGGATCATGTTTGATGTATTTCTATTCATTGCTATTTTCCATTTTTATGTTCCATATTATTGCTTTTCCTATTTTGGAATATTACAATATATATATATATATATATATATAGAGTGAGAGAGAGAGAGAGATTATTGGTGTTAATATTAATATATATTAATTATAAATTAGTAATATTATATATAATTATAATAATAATCTTATATTTATTATAATTAGTTAAAATCAACATAAAGTGGTCCCATATTAGGCGTTGTCAACGAGAAAAAGTATTTAGTGTTTCAATTGGACATTATACAACGTTTCATTTCCAATTGTTAGATATTAGACAACACACGAAAATTTGATATTGGAAAAAACATCAAATATTGAACGGTCAAAAAATTTTTGTCGGATATTCAATAATCAACGAACCCTCATTATATATTAATGATCATTATAATTGTCATTTAACTTTTGACATTTTGATTTTCATTATTCATACAATTCACCATAAAATTTGTATTCATATGTATTAGTGAAGGTGTAAACGCTAATGGAATACCTGTGAAGATAGCAAAAAATGTGGAAAAGTCCTGGTCCAACCACTGATGATAATAAAGATGTCATTAGAGAAAATAATTTTGATGCAGAAGGTAAATTGGGACCTTCATCCTCCATAGAAGAAGTAATTTCACTAGGCATATAAGGAACATGAGCGTAAAAAGGTTCACTACCATTATGATTGAAATACACTAAATTTGGGTTGAGAGGGTCTGTCAAAGGTGGGTTATAATGTGGTAAAGGACCTTCATCAATTACCTCAATAGTAAAATAATATTCCTCCCTAAGACCAATATTATTCCCCCCAACCTGAGTATGGTCTAAGTTTTTCGTTGCTATAATTAACCTATGTTTATGCGGTGGTGGAACTTCCTATTAAGGAGAAATGCATAACAATCTATGAGAATGTTGGTTACTTCAACCATAATGAATATAAGGTTATTATTAAATTAAGGCAATTAATACACTCCTATGTTCAAACTAAGACTCAAACCAAATAACACTCTCTGAAATAAAACCTAAAGTTAAGCACACATAAACCAAAGGGATAGAGAAGGGGTCCTCCCGTTGACATACCCTACTTGATCAAAGCATAGGTCAACAATGAAGATGTGGTTGGTACAACTATAGAAGGTACCTTTTTAAAAACCCTTTTAAAATTTCTCGAAGTACCCTTATTATCCGTGTGGTACCCTTTAGGAGGATTAAGTGAGTCTACCTAAAATATACCTTGAGTAGGGAGAATATGAACCCCTCCCCATCACCCTTGTAAAAGATCCTAGAGTTTTTCCACTAAGGCTACCACCAATAACAAAATGTCTTAAGGGGTAGTCGACAGTCATATTTACATGCAAGGGTAGGGGAAAAAGTATGAAAATCCCATGAGAGATCCCTCAAATTGAGGTGTACTCCCAAGTGGTCCCCCGATGCTACAAAAAAATATGATATTAACACCATTTGTAATACATGAAAATCCCACAATCCGTGCCACCAAGACTAATGAAGCATATCATGTCACTCTACTAGCCTCAAGTTTGAATTCGTGATTGACCCTTTTGTTCTAAGGGCCTCCTAGAATATATCACTAAAAGTGGACTTCCCCTCTCTACCAAAAGATGCTAAGTCTAATTTGAGGTCTTGGAGTAGTTAACCTCAGACTCTAATTCTAAGACACTAGCCTAAACTAATGTTGGTGTGCTACTAGTGAAAATAAAATACAAGTCCAATAAATTTTATTATAGCATTAATTTTAAGAGGTTTTTGTTTACTCAATAGGGTAAAAGAGTGAAACTCAGATAGTGTGAATAGACTCTTGTTAAAAACACCCTAATGCAGTTATATGGTCATGCAAAAAAAAATAAAAAAATCAGTGAATACTAACTACATGAGGGTAAATAGTATTTTGATTTTTAAACTAAAAATAAATACTTAAGTCACTCTCAATAAAGACTTTAATGAAATTCTCAAATTTTATAGCACATTAGACCCAAGAAAATAACTGAAACAAATCACTCACAAAGAGAGGAAAAACACCACCAAGAAAGAACACAAGACACTCAAAATATCTAGACTTGGGATTTCGCAAATAGAATCACTCACAAGAAATCAAAAGAAATATGATAGCGATAAAATACATAATGAAAATCAAGGGTTGTAACTCAATTTATAAGAGATACAATGATATACACAGGTCAAAAAGTCAAAATCCCTAATTTAAGGAGAAACTAGAAAGGAATGGGAGGAATCAATAGATTTTGAATATGATAGAGAGAAAAAATAAAAAAACACCCTAATAAACCTTTCTATTAAATATTTTCACAACCACAATAAATTAGAAACAATAGCACCACCAAATGAAAGCAAAAGCAAGCACAAGAATTGCAAAAAAACTCAACAAAGAGTAATATATCAAATCAAACAAAAGACACAAAC
Source organism: Pinus albicaulis (assembly GCA_034641835.2). NCBI lineage: Eukaryota > Viridiplantae > Streptophyta > Pinopsida > Pinales > Pinaceae > Pinus > Pinus albicaulis. The sequence continues at coordinate 67,144 of JAXQQM020070949.1, forward strand.
TAAAATCACATTTGGAATTGGATCTAGACTGTAAACAAAGTATCCAAAAATGTATGAAAAGTAAGATCCAAGTCTTAAGGAATGTTATGATCCATATTTAGGGTTTCCTTGAAGAAAAATAGGTTTAATGAGAAACAATATGACTAAAGAGAAGACAAATCCAATGAAAATGTTTAGAATTGAATCATATCTATACTAGATCTAGACTGACACAAGTAGCACAAGAATAGATATAAAATATTGTAATGATCCCAGTCATGTTGTAAATATGAAGGTATTGTGCTAATGGTCTTGTTAATAGTACATTCAATTATATAATGTAAATATTTCTCTAGACACCTTGCATTGTATGGATTGTTGGCTTAAGGGGTCCTGACCCAGGTTTGGAGGTTAAGGTTTGCCAACAAAACCCTATACTAATGGCCCTTTCGGTAGTGACTTGCTTGCGCAGGCCAAATTCTCACCCAAAGAAGTATGGGAGGGTGTTGTGACCAGGTTTCCACACCCTGAGAGAGAGTTGGTAAGTCAAGCAGATCCACGTTCGCAACTTATTAGTTTGGACTAGACAGATCTATTCGCAAGATAGTTAACAGTATAATCACAATATACAGAGCTATTGTTATGCACAGATCTAGTTAATAACTTCGCATCCACATGCGTATCAACAGTAATCGACACATATTATCATAACACATCATCAACATAGTACAGTCATACCATAACATAAACAAATTCACAACATAAATAGATAACCAACAGTATTCGTAATAGATCCAATAGTTCGCATCAACAAAAATATATTAGATCAAATAAAACAAAATTATTTCAACCATATCCGCATATATTATTATCCAAAAGATAAATACAATCCAACACATCCTACGCACACAGCCAGCAGGAGTCCTTACCCTAACAACCTAATGACAGATCTAAAAATTCACACTTAGCATCATACTTTATTCTTTCCTATCTTGAGACTCAAAAAGGTTCATCTATTTATATCGACTTAGCCTATGCTTCCAATGGTCCATAAACTGTGGTTTGCAGACTCTTGGTCTACCCTTGACCCATTACATTGCATTCGAGGCTTTGACCTACCCCAAAACCCCTGCACTAGATTAAATAATATCAAAAATATACAAAATTATAGTAAATTTGTAGCGTTTAGGGGACCCTGTTCCAACAGTCCCCCAACACAATCTTGTGACTCATCCTAAATCACTGAGATGGTGCGGTCTCCACCTGCGCCTGCAATAGTTTGACCGCCTCAACCAGTGTGGGTAGCACTTCTTCACTCTGAGCAGCAGCCTTCTAAGTAATATCCACTAGATTCTGCAAAGTCAGTCCTTTTGTTGCAGTAGTGACGCTTTCCAGAGTCTAGTTCAATTGTTTAACAGCGACATCAATATCTTGGGAGAGCTTGAGGGCTTCATCAACCCATGGCTTAAGACACTCACTCAGAGTCTTCTTCTTCTAGCAGAGTTCGTCGATGTCATCTCGAAGGGCATGGATATTTCACAGTCATGTGAATCGTTGAGCAGGAACTAGAGTAGGAATTGTCGCTTTGATCTGCTCGAATGCTTCTTCATTTTGTCGCAGGTCCTGGTTGATTTCATGCAGGATCAAGTTGTGTTGTACCTTGGTCCATAACTGCATGGTTGTATCCAAATATTGGGCACCCAGAGCAATCTATTTTGTAATCACATTAGTAGCTGTGGTAACCAGGGTAGCTCGTTGGGCCCGCACCTCCGGTGGTGTCTCTGGCTGCAACTTAGCCTACAAGTCCGCGATGTGTTGCCCCATCTGTGTTTTGACTACCTAGATCTTCATCCTCGAGGCTTTTAATGTTGTGACCAGCCTAGGCCTGAGATACTTCAACAACTTTTTCTGCAATTGTTTGCTCAACTGTGCTGAGCTGATGGTGCAACTAGCGATCTCGATGTTGGATTTCTTCAAACATTATAGCGTGGAGTAGTTGCAATGACTCATGAGGTAGTCGGGCTAGATCCAACTGCACTCCTGCACAAGCATGCACTTGCACACCTAAGTCAGGGGGACTTATTATGATGGTTGCGCCAGGCAGCAGACAGGAACGACTTTCAGCTGTAACCATGACTGTGCTACTGGTTGCGGGGGCCAACCTTACCTAGGTCATGCTGGTCTGCAAGGTATCTTCCTAGAGCTACAAATCTCAGATCCCCACCTGAAGTGTATCCACCACGGCCTTTTACTGCTCCTCGAGAGCCGACCATTTTTCCTCTGCTGCCAAGGTGACTGCATCTTCATTCTGCTCTAGATCATCTTCGGTCAGTGTAACTCTGGTACATCATTCGGGTTGGATGGCTCATTGTTTCTTGCGAGCGCCCTTGACAAGCTCACTTGTTCGCTTCGTGCCTCGGGGGCAATCAACACCACCCACATCCAATCCTTCTGCCCCTAGATGTGACTGCGAATCTGTTTGTGTTTCTTCTACTGCGTCCTTTTTCATGGGTTGCTTCTGCTGTGAATCCGTTTTGGATCCAACGTTCCCTTATTTTTCAGTGCCTTTGCTCAATCTGCCAGTTTCTTTAGTCGTGGTGGAAGTGATTTTTGTAGCATTTGTGCCTACGGTGCCCATCGTACTGGTTTTGAGCCCAATCTTCCACTGTGGAGACCATGTAGCAATGATGTGATCAATATCCTCGTTCGCAGCCATATATGGGAGCGAGGCCAAGGCTTTATCCTTGCATGCTCTAATTTGAACGCTGTGCATGGTGACCTGAAATGCCACGATGTTCTTGTACTTACCATATACTACTGGAGACAAGTGCAATCAGGAATTGATGGCTGCTGCCAAGCTGCTCTGGAAGAGGACCCAAAAGACTTGGTTGTCCTTGATGCGCTGCGCATCCTTAGACTCCCACAAGTTCGTATAATGAGCCCCTCCGCACATGTCTTGGGTGAGCTCAGGGAGGACTGATTCCTCGGGTGCTTCCTAGGTGACCAAAACAATGAGAAAAAACAACCATGAATAACAAAAAGCTCGTCCCTGTTCTTGGGATTCTTGGATTTTGGCCAAGAATTCGTCGCACAAGTATTGGGCCCAATTGAAGCAGACCCCTTTCCTACATTGGCTTGCTAACTGAATTACATATGCAGGGAAGGTTGTGACCTAAAATTTTCGCATCATCTTGCAGGCCAACAATATGGTACCCAACTGCGTACCTGGGTCACTGATAGATTTGATTATGAAGCCTCGAGTATTTCGCTCCAAATGGTAGGTTTTTCATATGTATTCATTAGTCTCCCTCTCATACTTCTTGCCAACGTGCTCTAGGGGGTTTGGTCCTTTCATGGGAAGACCAGTAATTCGATGAATGAGTGCAACATCTATGGGGATCTGATCCTGGATCCATAGGCAGCCCTCATGAACCAGGGCAAGCAACTGACATGCTAGATGATCCGTGATGTTGTAGTGGTCGAAGTGCGGTATCCTTAGTAGGTTCAAGAGCCCGGACTCAGCCAATCCATGCACCTAGCGCATGGGGATAAGCGTTATCCCATCGTCTTCCTAAACTATGTCAAGGTATAGCTCAAGTGCTAACTCAGGGAAGGCCTCCAAATTGGCCAAGTCATGATCATCAAATTTTATCTTGTGGAGCCTTCCAAAAGGTTTGCCAATGATGGGGACCTCTCCTGGGGTTAGCGGCATCTACAAGTAGGTGATCAAGCTGTCGAGGTTCTTCGGCGTACGTGTTTAGGGCTTGCGCATTCGAACAAAGGGCGGTAGCCAATTGATTGGTGCGGCGGCATGGGCCTCTTTTTTAGCAGAGCGTGCTTGGGGCGTTGCTCACGGGGATTTTACATTTCTTGGGGAAGTACGGTGCTTCACCCCAACCCATTTCATGGGTTTGCCTGAACCTTGAACCTTTTCCTTTCCTTTCTTCTTAGTTGGGCTTGATGTGGAGATAACCTCTTCAGCTTCGAACTCAATGTCCACTACTTACTCAGTTTCTTATTCTGTCGAGGTCACTGGTTCCGAGGGTTCACCAGGATTAGTGGCCGTCATTTTGGCATGAAAAGAAACTCGGGATGGCTACTGTCTGAGGGGGAAGCGTGCTCATACAACAAAAAAACATAAAATACATAGAATCGTATATAGCACAAACTTGTCAAGGACAAACACGTCAAGTACAAGCTATTCAAGCGATACGAAACCCTTTTCTGAGCTATCATCCTTGTTTTATAGCCTTTGTGATCGACCAATGGTAGGGTAAACTTCACTTGGAACTTACCATCAAGTATATGGCAAAAAATCTCCAAAAATCGCCTCATTAAATGTTGACCGCCCGCTTTTGTTAACGGTAACTTTTGCTTTTTACCCAATTTTACTATTGCAACAGCTATATTTCGCATCTCTTATGCACCCACTGCAGCCTTGCGCTCCTAGTGGACCTCTTGCGCTCTAAAAATTCTCCTGCACCTCTTGTGCATCGCTCCAGTCATCGAATTCAGTGACCACACCCTGCGCATATCATGGTACCTTCCGTTCTTACCTTCCTTGGTGGGCATAACCCAGTTTATACAACTACTCCAGCCATATAGTCATTTGATCTAATATGGTTTGAGCCGGCTACCATTGACATAGTCGGGTAGCATATCGCCGCACAGGGTGGCTAATCGAACAACTCCGCCATCTGTGATTTCTTTAACGGCATAGTGCCCTATCCAGTGCTGTCGGAACTTCCCCAGGTGTTTTACAAACTAGCTATCATACAGTAGCACTAGTTCACCCTCCGCAAAGGTCTTTTATCGAATATGTAGATCATGCCATGCCTTATCTCGAGCCTTCTGAACCTGTTGATGGAAATTAGCAATGAAGCGATCTTCCTCCAAAGCCACAAGTTGTGCTAACCACTCCTCCATGATATCAGGCTCCGCCATATTCGTAAAGGCTGCGATGCACAGGCTAGGAAAAATGTACTCCATGGGAATAATGGCCTCCTTGCCATAAACCATCCGAAAAAGGGTTTTTCTTGTCAACTTCTTACAGTTGGTTTGGTAAGCCCAAAGAACAGATGGGATGCGAACGTCCCAGTCGCTGCGATCAACGTTATAGGCTTTAGTCAGTGCATGCTCTAATAATTTATTAAAAGCTTCGACCGCTCTGTTTTCCTAGGGATGATACAGAGTGCTTTTTTCATGATGGATCTGAAATTCTTCCGTCAAGGGCTATATTGTTTCATTGACAAAATGCTTACCTCTATCGCTCATCAGGATTTTCGGACATCCAAATCTGGTCAGAATATGCTCAAAGATGAAGTGCACAGTGGTATCTGTAGTGCAATCCTTTACCGCTTGTGCTTCGGTCCACCTAGTTACATAATTAGTAGAAGTTATAATGTAACGTGCACCTGTCGTCTTCCCGAAGGTGTTAATAGGTCCTACAAAATTGATAGCCCATTTTTTGAATGCTTGCAGGGCCATCTGCAGTTGAAGGGGCATTTCATCCCTGTGGGACAACCTTCTAGTTTGTTGGCATGTATCGCATGCCTTAAAATAGTCATGAGAGTCACTATGCAGGGTAGGCCACCATAATCTATAGGCTCTAATGCCTCCTTCCTTCTCCTATTGTGTCACCTTTGTAAATCCTTCAATCCTATCCCACTTTGTTCTTAAGGGGGAATGTTAAGATATTTCGACACATAGGAAATAGGATCCTTTTGTGTCACTTTTATAAATCCTTCAATCCTATCCCAAGTTGTTCTTAAGGGGGGATGTTAGGATATTCCGACACATAGGAAATAGTTAAGAATAACTTAGTCTAGTATAGAGTTAGGTAAAGTGTGTTTCTTTACCATGTACATTTGTAACTTATAATCCGACGGTCAGGATTTGTAGTGATCCGACGATTATCTCTCTCCTCAGTATTAACGACACTTGATCCATGGCTTAGCACCTGATTGGTCCATGATCTCTATTTAAAGAGCATGGAGGGTCATTTTTCCGGTAACTGTTTATGAGAGAAACATATGTAACTTTTCTTTTTATATTAATAAATTGCCTGAAGTGGCTGCATTGTTTCAGGTTGTGGACTGTTTCCCTCTTCGAGGGTTTTAACCACGTGATTATATTGGTGTACTGATTTGTGATCTATTTTTGAGTGGTGACCTTTGGTTCTTGATCTAAGGAACTCACCCTGTAAATTCCTACATGATCAGAGCTATTTTGAGGGCCGCATTCATTGTTGATCAAAATCTGAAGCCGGTTTGACTACATGCGAATTCCGTTTTGTAAATATACTATATCTGAACATTTTTGGGCTTGTATAACTTCTCTATTGTGTCTAGAGCATCTGTTACAGTTAGGAATGCCTTTCTTTTCATGCGAAAATGTTTCTGGCTGCCAAAGTTATGACAGTTTAGATCTGGAGGTATAAAGCATCTATTTTGCAGTTATATTTGTTAATAATTCTTCTTATTTTAGTTTCCTCTATTTATTTTTGGATTTTAGGTTTTATTTATTTGTCAGATCTATACCCTCTTCTCTGTTTATGCTCTTTTCTCTACGCTGCATGAGATCTCAGAAAATCAGAAACAAGAAAAGGGATTTTTTTGCTACGTATGCCCTTTCCCCGCCCGCATCTTTGTGCAATCTCGGGAAATCAGAAATAGTGGAAAAATAGATAGTTGCCGGTAAGGCTAACCAAAAATATAACAATCTTCCACAAGGCCTGCATTTCATTTTTTTTTTCTCAGTTTTTTTTTGTTTTTTGTGCAGGAAAAGGCATGCACACTGCACAAAAAAAAAAAAAAAATTCCTTTCAAACAATTACAGAATCCTTTTACTATCTCACTTGGTGAGAAGTTAGTTTATGAGAATAGAGGTCTTTGATTCAAGTCTCTTTCTCAAGCTTCTTTTGTAAAAAAAATTTGTTAAAAGGGGTGGAATTTTTTTTATAAAAGTCACACTTCATCCTGGTCCTGTAACTATTTGGCATCTTCAACTCATTTTTTTCAAAAAGGCATAACTTCTTCATCCGGAAGCTGTTTTTCGAGCCGTTTTTTCTTAAATGGCCTAATATTTTGAGATATTTCCATTGGAGCAGTTAGTTTTAGATTTTCTCAGCTTCATTTTTTTTAAAAAATGGAAAGTGCATGCCCGATTATTCTTAACAACACCAATTATTTCCAATGGCTACCTCACATGGTAGATATACTTAGAAGTAAAGGGATTTATAGAATAGCCATAGTAGTAGAAAATAAACCTTATGATGATGATAAAGTTGATAAATGGGAAAATAAACAAGATCAAGCATGAGGATTGATAGGAATGTCCATTGCTCAAGATCTTCGATTTCATATCCTTGACATTGAAACCCCTCATGAAGCCTTGGACAAGCTAAACACTGTCTTTGGCATTCAAAATCAAATCAGGGGCCATCAGCTTGAAAATGAGTTGCTTACTTTGGACCCCAATAATTTCTCCTCTATTGAAGGCTTTTTGTCCAAATTCAAGACCCTAAGGCTTCTCTTAGAAGGTTGTAAGGTCAAAAAGGAAGATAGTAGCATCATCTATTGAATTCTTGCTAAGCTTGGCCCTGCATACTCTGTATTTGTTTCTGCCTTCCATTCCACTAGAGAAGCCATCATTTCTTCAGGAACCACCTACAAGAATCCCTCTTTTGATTCCTTTTGTGATTCTTTGATAAGAGAACAAGAAAAACTCTTACACCTTGGTCTTATCACTCCTGGAAGCACTTCTAAGAAATCCTTAGCAGCCCAAAAACAATCATATAAAAAGAATCCCAAGAAGCAGTATCCTAAAAATTTGGTTTGAAACCAAACAAGGGTCCTAAGCAATTTCAGCCGCAAATTGAAAAATAAACTCACCAAAATGATAAGGCAAATAAAAACAAAGGGAAGAAGATCGATGTACATTGCAAATTTTGTAATCATGATGGCCATATAGAGTCCAAATGTTTTAAGAAGATGGAAGCCTTAGAAGCAACAATGAAGAAGAACAACATCAATTTGGAGCACTCTTCACCTTCATCTTCAGGAATGGCACTTTTTTCTTGTGGTTGTCAAGCATCAAGATCTGGTTATGCATTAAATGTATCTTCCTCTTCTCATACTCATGAGTGGCTCATTGATTCTGGAGCTTCTTATCACATGGCCAAAAATAAAGCCATGTTTTCTTCTTTAAATGATTGTAACACTAAACATATTTATGTTGGTGATGATAGATCTCTTAGTGTTGTAGGATTTGGAACCATTCATCTCGATAATGGTCAGTTTATTGATGTACTATGTGTTCCTACCTTATCGTGCAAATTTCTCTCTGTTTATCAGATAACTCATTCAGGTGAAGGGAACATAGTAGAATTATCACCTCATGATGTTGTAATCCAGGACCTCAAAGATCCTAAACATATTTTAGCTACTGGCATTGCTAATGATTCCACAAGGTTGTATAAGCTTGACAAATTTGGGTCATCATGTCTTCCCTCCATTTTTTTTTCTCATAATGATGAAGTGAGAAAACTTTGGCATGAGCGATTTGGTCACTTAAACTATCACTCTCTTCAAACTCTATGTAAGTAAAATATGGTGATGGGCCTTCCTATGGTATCTTGCCGAGATGGTGTTTTCTCCAGATGTGTACTCGGAAAACATCATCGAGATAGCTTTGACAAACGTGCCTCTTGGCACACTTCAACCCCTTTTCAGCTTGTGCATAATGATTTATGTGGTCCACTTCCTGTTGTTTCTTTCTCTGGTTGCAAGTACTTAACTTTTATTGATGATTTTTCCAGACGCACTTGGGTATACTTCTTAAAACTCAAGAGTGAAGTTTTTAATATGTTCTTGGCCTTTAAGGCCTTTGTTGAGAAACAATCTGGACATCAAATTCTTAAGTTAAGATCAGACAATGGTGGAGAATATGTTAACAACAAATTTATCAACTTCTACACTGATCATGGAATTCAATTGCAACATATCATTCCATATACTCCACAAAATGGTGTAGATGAAAGGAAGAATCACACCTTAAAATAAATGGCTAATTGTATGCTTCGGTCTAAAGGACTTGTTCTCAATTTTTGGGAAGAAGCCATTAACTGTGGAAATTACATAGTAAATCACACTCCTACTAAGGTTTTAAATAATATAACTCCAGAAGAAGCTTGGAGCTCAATCAAACCAGATGTAAGTCACTTTCGCGTTTTTGGAAGTGATGCTTGGGCCCATATGCCAGATGCGAAACATAAAGCCTTAGAACCTAAGAGTGAAAAATGCATTTTTGTTGGATATTCTGAAAATGTCAAAGGATATAGAATTCTTTAACCAAAATCCAAAAATATAATCATTAGAAGAGATGTAAAATTTGATGAAAATATATTGGCCTATGAGCCTAGTTTGGTGGGTGTGCCACCTTTGGCCTGCGAGCTTGATTCGACATATGTGCCACCTCTCTCTCTCTCTCTTCTATTTTTAATAGCATTCCTTCTATTTCAGATGATAACAACAAGGATAAAAATCCTCCTCCATGTCTTTAAATTGTTCCTTTTACTCCACTGCTTCCAAGATGGGTCCGCTCTACTCAGGATGCGGCAGGTTCTCTTGTAGGCGACCTTGTCTGTTTGGTATGTGTTATATTATTAATTTCCAGTGGGTAGTCCGTGTCCATGGTTTTGTGCATGGTTTTGAACATGGTATTGGGGCATGATGGTTTTCGGCCCGTGGTATTTTTGTAGATCCGGTCAAGGGAACTACGGTTATGTTCTAATCCAGGGTTTATGGATTAGGGTTTATGTATGCTTCGGCATGTATATATATGTGTTGTAACACTAAAAGGAATATAATGAAAAATCAAGCTGGTCGTCTCGATTTGGGATCCAGGGGAAAATCTCTGTGTTTATCTGTTTTATGTTTTATGCTCTCGCTATTGTTTATTTTCTGTTATAAGATTCGTGTGTAGATAATTTTTGTTTAGGGTTATAACCTACATTGTCGATCAACGATGTACACGTTCTCAGTTTGAAAGAGCCTCTTCTTTATTGGCTCAAGTTCCAGAAAATCCCAATCTAGAAACCTTTGAATAAGCCTCTGGTCATCTAGATTGGGATGAAGCTATGAATGAAGAATATCGTTCCTTATTGGTGAACGATACTTGGGATCTTGTTCCTCTTCCAGAAGGAAGAAAAAATGTCAGATGCAGATGGGTTTACAAAACAAAGTTTGGACCAGATGGAAAAGTGGATAGACATAAAGCTCGTCTTGTCGCTAAATGATTTTCACAAGTTGAAGGCATTGACTATACTAAAACCTTGTCCACTATTTCCAAAATGATTTATATCCTCCTTTTTCTTTCCCTTACTGCCTCCTTTAAATGGGAAGTCCATCAGATGGATGTTAAATCCGCCTTCTAACATGGAGATTTACATGAAGAAATCTACATGGAACAACCCCCTAGCTGTATCCAAAATGACTCTAGCCTTGTTTGTCACCTTAGGAAGTCTCTCTATGGTCTCAAACAAGCTCCTTGAGCTTGGTATGCCAAAATGGATAGATTTCTATTAGATAATGGCTTTTCTAGGTGTCATTCTGACAACACTATCTACACCAAGAAAGTGGGTAATTACTTCACCATCCTTGTTCTGTATGTTGATGATCTTATCCTTACTGTTAGTGATCCAAACCATATAAACCATGTGAAGTCTAGCCTCAAAAAGAAGTTTGAAATGATTGAATTAGGTCACTTGCATTATTTCCTTGGTCTTTAAGTCTTGCAATCCTAGGAAGGCACTACCCTCTCTCAGCCCAAGTATGCATGTGATCTTCTACACCACTTTCACATGGAAGACTGTAAGCTAGCCCCTTCTCCCTTTCAGTCTGGAGTCAAGCTTTCAGTCACTTGTACTACCCTTGAAGTTGATGCTACCTTATATTTTCAACTTGTTGGTAAACTTATGTATCCAACCCATACCCGTCCTGACCTTTCCTTTGTTGTTGGTCTTGTTGCTTGGTTTATGCACCAACCTCATGAAAGTCACTAGAAAGCAGCTAAAAGAATACTTTGATATATTCGAGGTACCATTTATTTTGGGATTCATTACAGTGCAGGAGCATATCCATTTTTGATTGGTTTCACTAATTCTGATTGGGCTGGTGACCCTGATGATTGAAAGTTTACTGCAGGATATGTATTCACTCTTAGTTTAGGATCTATTACTTGTTCTTGTAAGAAACAAAGTGCCATCTCTCTTTCTTCAGCAGAAGCGGAGTATTGTGGTGCAGTTGAAGCCAACAAGGAAGCCATGTGGCTTCGTCAGATCCTGTATGAATTTGGTCTTCATCAGCAGCATCCAACTACACTTTGGTTTGATAATCAGAGTGCCATTCAGCTATGTAAAGATCCATTTCAGCATCAACGTATGAAACACATTGAAATCCACATACACTTCATTAGAAATCTCATTCATGATCGTGTTATTGAAGTGCAGTACTGTCCAACCAATTATCAAGTAGCTGATATATTTACAAAGACTCTCACTGTAGCGAAGTTTACCAAAATTTGATCCATGCTTGGAGTTCAGGAAAGTTGTCATTAAGGGGGGATAGGCTCTAATGCCTCCTTCCTTCTCCTATTGTGACACCTTTGTAAATCCTTCAATCCTATCCCAATTTGTTCTTAAGGGGGGATGTTAGGATATTTCAACACATAGGAAATAGGCTCCTTTTGTGTCACCTTTTTAAATCCTTCAATCCTATCCCAAGTTGTTCTTAAGGGGGGATGTTAGGATATTCCAACACATAGGAAATAGTTAAGAATAACTTAGTCTAGTATAGAGTTAGGTAAAGTGTGTTTCTTTACCATGTACATTTGTAACTTATAATCCGATGGTCACGATTTGAAGTGATTTGATGGTTATCTCTCTCCTCGGTATTAACGACATTTGATCAGTGTCTTAACACCCGATTGATCCATGATCTCTATTTAAAGAGCATGGAGGGTCATTTTTCCAGTAATCGTTTATGAGAGAAACATATGTAACTTTTCTTTTTATATTAATAAATTGCTTGAAGTGGCCGCGTTGGCTCAGGCCATGGACTGTTTCCCCCTTCGAGGGTTTTAACCACGTGATTATATTGGTGTACTGATTTGTGATATGTTTGTGAGCAGTGAACTTTGGTTCTTCATCTAAGGAAATTACCCTGTAAATTCCTACATAATCCAGCTCGTAAGATCTTCTGTGTCATTTCTTTTCTTGCGTAGTGACCTCCTGCTACCCATCGTGGGCTTCTGCCATGATATCATGTCGTTCATGTTCCAAAACATACCTTTGCAGCACTTCATTAGCCCCCATATTATATAGATGACCTGGGATGATGGTAAATTCTGCAGCATGGGTTACAATGATGCTGTGACGGAAAACTCTTGAACTGAATTTACCCCTTTTTCTGCAAACTGAAATCTGATCTGAGACCAAAAAGTGGCGCAACTTTCAAACCAAACTACTACATCATCAATATTTTAGGGAATTTTCCTTGGCTTTCAAATCTTAATGAATTATTTCAAACTAGCTGAAAAATATAAACTGAAATAAGCTGAAGTCCTACCTACTTACTCTAATAAGCTATCCAACTGTTGGTTAGGTAAAATGAAATAGCCAATGCAACCATTCAAGCATTATTTACTTTGATATATTTTGTTGCATTTGCTTTTTGATTATCAAAACTGTAATTTTGCAACCTATTAGAAACTTGTCAACAAATCATGGGATAAGGAAATACTTGATTTCCTTTGTTGACTCTAGAAATTTTTTAAAAGGATCTTCCAAGATATATACACCAATGTTTAACTGATCTAAAAAACTGTACATCTGTTCTGGATGACCTCCATGCCATGAGACTAAATTGTCATTTTTAACTTTATTTCCTTGCAAAATCAACCTATTATTGTTCTAAGATAATTTCAGATTTTCAGATAAGATTTGTGATGATATTTCTACTGATGGAAATGTTTGTTTGTGGAAACTTTTATCATCTTCATCTTGAAGCTCATATTCAATAAATGGAGAAATACTTTGAATGCATTCATTATCCAACATATATTCTATTGGATCATGAAAAACTTTGAAATATTGTTGCAATTTATATATGGGTTTTAATGGAACTTCATAGATTTCTAGGGTTTGTTCATCCTTTAAAAACTGAAATTCTTTAGAGCATAATGGTATAGAACTTTCTTTCAAAATTTCTGAATTTTCTTCTTCACTCCCATATTTGATGTGTATTGTCTAATCATTGTATTTGAGTTGCTGAAATTGAACTTCCTCATCCCACAAACTAGCTAGTGATTGCTCTGTGAAGTTAGCTTGAATTTGGAGAACATAATTATCATCATATTGATCATACTTATGCAAATCTTCAAAAGAATGAATGTCATCAATAATACACATTAGATCAGCATATTTATTTTCCATCTATCCTGATATATCTTGATTAGATTGGTTGAATTCTATTTGAAGGTCATAATTTTTCTCAATAGGAGTG